>WAAD01012272.1:20569-41802 GCA_013389945.1 Fregata magnificens | reverse complement strand
CTTACTGCTAACACTGACATGGGTGAGAACACACTGTCTGCATTGGATAAAATAGGCTACAGGGTAAACCATTGCTTCTTAACGTTTTAGGCTGCAATAATTTTGTAGTAATAATGGAAAGGAAGGATATGCAAAAATGCACCAGTACAGTTAGAATAATACTACAGTCAAAAATAAAAGGAAATATGTAAACTATGAAATATTTTGGAGTTATTTTGAATTTTCTGTTAAGTTTTGTAACATATGGTGTTAAATGGTCTAATTTAGAAGCCCGTGTTGTTTCTGATAGTAATAAAAAAATAAGTGCAGATAAAAATGTGTTGTGAACCATTGCTGTGTTTTGACGTACAAAGTTGTGGCTACCATATTGTAGAAAAATATATCACCCCATTAAAACGTTATCCAGTTCACTGGTTCTCAAACTTCTTTGCCCCTCTTCTCTGCTAGTCCTCTTTCCCATCACTGCTCTCACAGATGTGTGAGTATTTCCACTCTGATCTGTTCCAAATCACTCTAATATAATTCACTGCGTACTCTGCTGCCAAATGAATGTGGTCATTCACAATATCTATCCCCCTTAAATAAAAAGAAAGAAAAAGACAAAAAGCCTCCACCTTCACTGCCCCCCAAGAATACAAGAAACAAACCAAAATAACCTTGTGAAGTCATGACCCTGACTCAATCTAGCCGAATGCTCCTGCAAATTTTGCCTTGCATGTTCAAGCAGATTTGTCCTGCCCTCTTAACCTAGGCCTTCTCTCCTTATGTAGTCTCTGTGCCCTCTGTCTACACAGAGGTATTATAGGGATTTGCTTCCTCCCATATGCCTGAAGTCCAGTTTTTCATAGCCTGTGCTCAGACCAGCGTGGTCTTTGGTAGTACACAGCCTAAGAGAAAGTATAACCCTGCCTGGGGATTTTTTTTTTTTTATGGTTGTGGTGTCTTGTTTGCTTGTTTTTTAAGTCTGCCATTTCTCCTGTCCCATGTTACTCTTGCAGAAAGGGAAAATATGGGGCAGAATTTAAAAGATGTTTTTCAAAAAAAGTTTTTTCTTAACATTTTTCCAAGTCTCATGACAGCCCCATGAAGGCTCTTCTGTGTCTCAGCAGTGGCTGATGGTAATATACCAGTAGTAGATACCAAGGAAAGGGTGGGGCAGGGTAGTGGTAGGGTAGGGCATGGCATGGGTTGTGGTAGTTTCTCAGAACAGTTTCTCAACTCTCACTTTGGCTCAGGTGTTCTGAAAACAACATGGTGTCCTGTTACTTCATAGGCCTTGATATATATTTTTTTTAATTCAGTAGTTTGTCCATTAGGTTTTTATTTCTTTTCTAGTTATACAAAATTATTATCTACAGCATTCTGCCGTGTGGGTTTTTGAACTTGCCATCTGTTTACATTTAGTGACAAAACAACTAATGGTATTTTTAATTTCTAATATACATTAGCAAACAGCTTAAATCTTTATTATTTACCAATAGATTAAAATTAACAACTAAAATAAAAAATAATGCATTTTAAAATTCAATAATAATAATTAAAAAAAACCCAAACCTGACCCCTTTTAAGAAGATAAATCCTGAATTCTGCTAGTCTTCTGGCTGTGGCACAGATTTGGACCATTCTGTAGCCTGAACTGCTTTCATTTTTTGTCCCAGTGTCCTCATCAACTTATGAGAGGTAGAGACTAAAGCCAGATGGAATATATTGAAATTTCTTCCTCTTCCTCCTTTCTTCCCTGCCTGAAATATAATTGGTACTTCAACAGGAAAGTTCTATCTCCAGTTTGAGAATCATTTGGTTGGTCAAAATTACTGAGACTGTTGAGATTACTTGTATTTAGCAAAGCTTGAAACTTCTAATGAACTTAAAACTAATCTTGTTTTTCAGACTGAAAACCTAGAGAGTACAATAACCATACCAGATATCAGATTACATAGCAACCCTTCAGCTTTTAATGTTTACTGCAATGTCCGCCATTGTGTGTTGGAGTGGCAAAAAAAGGAAGCATCTGTATCTTTGGCTTCAAAGAACAGTGTACAGAGTGGGGATTCGGACAGTGATGAAGAGGAGGAATCCAAAGAGCCACCTATTAAACTTCCAAAGGCAAGTAACTGGATACTGTTTACAGTGTGCCATGTATGTGATCTAAAGTTGGTATGTTCTTTGTGGGGAATAAAGAACAGCATTATAAGCCAGCTGCTCAGAAAATAGCTATAGTTTTATTTGTTAGTCTATGTAGTCCAGAATCATCTGATTTGATTAATTAGGAAGATCTATGTACCTGCCCAATAATTAATTTTAAAGTCAGTTAAATGTTAGGTAAACATTCAACTTGCACTCCTTTATAAGTACTGGTACTTGAAAATAACCTACAGCCTCAAAAGTCTACAAAAAAGCAAATAAAGCAGCTCTTTTATCTGTCAGAGGCTACTAGCTGTTATGACAAAGGGTGCTTTCTCTTGCTTTACCCCCAAAAAAGAATAAATCTTTCTGCTATTGGAGTTCAGTTGGTGGAGTGTTTTCTAAGATGATTTGCCAGGTATACTTGTAATTGCAGTAACTGTCAATTATTCTTACTACCTTATTTTTTTCATCTTTCCCCTTTTTGGCTTTAGTGCCTCTTGGCACTGATAACTATAGATAATTAGTAATGCACATTAAGATTTTGGACACTATAGTTCAACAGTTAGGGTAGGTTTTTTTACTACTTAGTACTACGATCATAGTAGGATTAGTGGTGGAAAGTCAGAAATAATCTATATAGGAGTTACTGATTTTTTTCATAATTTTTTAATTTGCTGATTCGCTGGTTTTGTACTATGTAACTTCTGTGCATTCAGTTTTGTTCGTTGCTAGCTTATTAATACTATGAATCCTGCTTCCTTTTGTTATTCTTCTGAGTCTAAAAAGCATATTCAGAGTAACTTTCCTTGTTTGTGTTTGCTCTAAAATCAATACAAATACTGGGTTAAAAAGGTTGTTGCAGCAGTGATTATGTAGCATGTTCTAGTTGCTTAGAAAATTGAAATTTTATAGATGATTATGTTTAGGTAGTATTATCTGAAGGGCAAAGTTGACACTCTGGAAATAGTGGTGGAGAATTGCAGAGGACTTGGTTAAGTCAGGTAACTGCAACTTGATAACTGAAATTTCACAGTTGATAGTTGCAAAATAATATGCAGTCAGCAGAAATAAAGTTAGCATTGTTTATGAACTGCATCTGACTCCTTGTGGATTACATTAAATGAATCACCAAGTGCTTGTAGATGCTTAATTTGAAATTTTAAGTAAAAGGCAATGTAGCTATTAGCATTTATAAAGAACGGAATAGAGTTTTAAAGAGATTTTGAAATTAAAAGAGGTTCAGAGAAGGTTGAGATTTACCAGTGATATGGACAGAACACTTGCATGTGGAAACTAAAACATTGGTATTGTTAAAGGTGTTGGAGAGTTTATCAAAAAGAGACTTGGAAAAGTGGTGTGGCTTTAAAAAGATGGTGGCTTAGAAAAAATGGCATGGAAACCCTAGGTAGGAAACTTTACTTTTCCTTTCTCAAAACAGAAAATTAGTGAGCTATTTTGTTACATTTAATACAGCAAATAAAAAACTGATGAAAATCAGTATGCTTTCAAACTATTCATTTTTAGCAAAGAATCTACAAAATATCAAAGAGGTCAAGAATTTTTACTGATTCAACAGTGGCTTAGATGCTTGGTACAACCTCAGTATTTTTAATAACTATATAGCAAATGTTGGATTGTTTAGGTCCCTCTAAGGTAAGATACTTTTTATTATAAATTTCACTTGCATCCATACATTTGAAAAAGGCAGCCACTTGAAGATGTCTCACAGGTAGTAAAACTTTTAGAGGCTAATTATGTAAATGGCTTTGTATCTTGAATATCGGTATCTTTCTCATGCTTTTGAGTATGGTCTGATTTTTATGTATAATGAACAATATTGGGTGGGCCTTAGTTTGTTAAATATAAAGAAGAAAGTTATTGAAGTTTTTAAGGCTTACAGTATTTACTAGACCAGTTTCTGAAAGTAATCGTTAGCTTATTAAAAAGAATTCTGATGTCTTTTAAGTTTGACAGTGAGGAGAAAGTCAGATTCAAAAAAAGGTGTAACCAGGATTTGTGCTTTTCCAGATTTTCCACAGTTGAACTGGTGAAGTTAGTCCTTGATGTGTTGGGTGGTTTTTTTGGTTTTTTTTGTTCACAAAAATTCTTCATTTAATTGAGAATGAGTTAAAAACATTTTACTTTTTATGCATCTGTCCTGGTTTCGGCTGGGATAGAGTTAATTTTCTTCCTAGTAGCTGATATAGTGCCATGTTTTGGATTTAGCATGAGAATAATGTGATAAGACACTGATGTTTTAGTTGTTGCTAAGCACTGTTTATACGAAGTTAAGGACTTTTCAGCTTCCCATACTCTGCCAGCGAGGAGGTGCACAAGAAGTCAGGAGGGAGAATAGCCAGCACAGCTGACCCAAACTGGCCAAAGGGATATTCCGTACCACATGGTGTCATGCTAAGTATATAAACTGTGGGGAGTTGGCCAGAGGGCAGTGATCGCTGCTTGGGGACTGGCTAGGCGTTGGTCGGTGGGTGGTGAGTGTGCATCACTTGTTTTTCCTGGGTTTTGTTCCCCTCACTCACTCTCTTTTTTTTTGTTTTCCTTTTCATCACTATTATTATTGTTATTTCAATTATCAAAATGTTCTTATCTCAACCCACAAGTTTTCTTCTGCTCTTCAGATTCTCTCTCCCATCCCACCGGGGCGGGGGGAGGGTGAGCGACTGGCTGTGTGGTGCTTTGTTGCTGACTGGGGTTAAACCATGACAGTCCTTTTTAGCGCCCAATATGGGGCTCGAAGGGTTTGAGATAATAACAGATTAACCAGAACGTATTAAGGAATTTATATCTCTTAACAGTTGCCAGTCACAATATTGATTCATCTGTTCTCAGTTTATCTGATCTGCACCATGCTCTTTTTTTTTGCTGTACATGTTAAAAGATTGGTGTTGGTTTTTGCAGTTTGCTGTGCTCTGCAGTGATTGGTGATATTTTGCCTAGGACATTTGTTATTAAAACACTGGCCTTGAGCTTAATCTGGTATTTGGGTTTTGTACTGAAGCCATTACTGTACTTCGGGTACCACCTCGTGGAGACAATTAGCAATTATACTTCTTCCTCTGACAGGTTTTTTTATGGAGGAAATACAGAATAGCACCTTTGCTACCTTCTTCTATGATGTTTCCTCCTTACAATAACCTTTCAGTATCTTGAACATCCTTGGGTAGTTAAGATACTTCTATTGGTATTTCTTGGGAATATTGTTTTGGTTTTGTCTAAGGCTAATAAGCAATTTAAGAATATCGTCCCGAGATCTGCCCCAAGGCTGGATAGTTATGAGTGGTAGGGTGTGTGGGTTAGCATGGGCAAATGCCTAGGACGGTGGGCACCTCCAGTATTTTGGAACTTCACCCCTGAAGAGGTACAGAATCCTGAAAAATTAGTAGAATATTTGGAAAAAATATGCTGTCGCCCTGGCAATTCTGGGGAGGCACAAATCATTGCAACATGCTGGGGCCTGGCCCATGCCTACCGAGCCCTGTCCAACACTATTCAATACCCACAAGGGGAAAAGAAGGTCTCTGGATCTGGCAACAAAACAACAGGCACTGCGGCTACTCCAGCCCCTGGAACAGGCACTCCGGCTACTCCAACCCTTGCAACAGGCACTGCAGCTGAACCAGGGAACCAACCCATGCCAGTATCAGTCACCCCTATACGCAAGAAGAAATATTGGAAGCCGAAGTCAGCTCATTTAGTAAGGGATGAAGAAGCTTCTTCTAAGAGGGAGCAGGAGGAAGAAGTGGACGAGGCAGACTACTCCAAAGCAGGGCCATCATCAGAACAGGAGGAGGAAGAGAGGCGGCTGCTGCTCGGGGAGGAGGAGGAAGTCATAAATGAGGCAGAAACCACCCAATCCCTATCCTTGAATGAGCCGCGACATATGCGAAAAGATTTCAGCCATTGGCGCAGTGAGCACATTGTCACCTGGCTGCTCCGATGCTGGGATAACGGGGCCAGTAGCCTGGAATTAGAGGGTAGGGAAGCCAAGCAGCTGGGATCCCTTTCTAGGGAAGGGGACATTGACAAAGTGATTGGAAAGGGGCACAAATCCTCAGCCTCTGAAGGTGACTCCTGTCCGGCGTGAAGGAAAGGTATCTCTTCAAGGAAGATGTTATGTGTCACCCAGGCAAGTGGACTACCATGGAGAGAGGTATCCAGTACCTGAGGGAATTAGCCATGCTGGAGGCAATTTATGATGACCTGGACAACAAGCAGCTACCCGAAGTTCCAGATGAAGTCAAGTGCACGCAACCCACGTGGCGGAAGTTTATATGGAGCACACCATTGTCGTATGCCAACTCATTGGTAGTAATGACCTGAAAAGATGGAGGGGGCAAACGGTGGATGAATTGGCTGGCCAGCTCCAGCAATACAAAGAAAGTATCTTTCTCCCTCATCTTGGCTGTGGAGAGACTGGTCCAGCAGCTCAAAGAGGATAGATTGTACTCCCCACCTGTACGGACCGGTATCTCAGCTATTAGGAGTAAGCATTCCCCTGCTCAAGGGGGAGGATATAGTGGGTACACACCCCGGGCCACCCTGTGGTTTTACCTGCATGACCGTGGAGAGGACGTGAGGAAGTGGGATGGAAAATCTACCTCGACCCTAGAGGCACGGGTACGTGAGCTGCAAGGAAAAACAGTCACAAAAGGGGGTTCTTCCAGGAAAATTGCTGCTCTAGTTTCCAGTGGGCAGTTTCCCAGACAGAGTAGAAGGGCTGATCTTACTTCTGATCTTAATGAAGGGACTCCTGACTCATATCTACAAGAAGTGAGTAATGAATACTATGACCAGGACTAGAGGGAACTTGCTTCCAGCCAGGTGGAGGAAAGGGGCAACTGGGTTTAATGGACTGTGTGGATTCGATGGCCTGGCACATCAGACCCACAGGCATATAAGGTTTTAGTGGGCACTGGTGCACAGTGTACCTTAATGCCATCAAGCTATACAGGGGCAGAACCCATCTGTGTTTCTGGAGTGACAGGGGGATTCCAACAGCTAACTGTATTGGAGGCTGAATCATGGAACATCAGGTTGGAAGGAACCTCAAGGATCATCTGGTCCAACCTTTCTAGGCAAGAGTACAGTCTAGACAAGATGGCCCAGCACCCTGTCCATCTGAGTCTTAAAAGTATCCAGTGTAGTGGAGTCGACCACTTCCCTGGGGAGATTATTCCAATGGTTGACTGTTCTCATTGTGAAAAATTTCCCTGTCCTGTCCAGTCGGAATCTCCCTAAAAGTAGCTTATACCCATTACCCCTTGTCTTCTCCATGTGACTCCTTGTAAAAAGGGAGTCTCCATCTTCTTGGTAACGTCCCTTCAAGTACTGGTACATGGTGATGAGATCACCTCTAAGCCTCCTTTTCTCAAGGCTGAACAAACCCAGTTCCCTCAAGGCTGAACAAACTCAGCCTGTCCTCATATGGCAGGCTTCCCAGACCCTTGATCATCTTGATGGCCCTTCTCTGGACCCCCTCCAGCCTGTCCACATCTTTTTTGAATAGTGGGGACCAGAACCGCACACAGTATTCCAGGTGTGGCCTGACAAGCGCTGACTAGAGTGGGACAACGACTTCTCTGTCTCTACTGGTGATGCCCTTTTTGATGCAAACCAGCATCCTATTGGCCTTCTTGGCCGCAGCAGCACACTGTTCACTCATATTAAGCCTCCTGTCCACCAGGACCCCCAGGTCCCTTTCCACAGAGCTGCTCTCCAGCCGGGTGGATCCCAGTCTGTGCTGCACTCCTGGATTATGTTG
This sequence comes from Fregata magnificens, assembly GCA_013389945.1. Classification (NCBI taxonomy): domain Eukaryota; kingdom Metazoa; phylum Chordata; class Aves; order Suliformes; family Fregatidae; genus Fregata; species Fregata magnificens. The sequence continues at coordinate 33,893 of WAAD01012272.1, read as the reverse complement.
AAGTGAGCCTAACTGCAAATGAGTGGCAGAAGCACCCCACTGTGACTGGCCCAGAGGCTCCATGCATCCTTGGCATAGACTGTCTCAGGAGAGGATATTTCAAGGACCCAAAAGGGTACCAGTGGGCTTTTGGTATAGCTGCCCTGGAGACAAAGGAAAGTAAACAGCTGTTCACCTTGCCTGGTCTCTCAGAGGACCCTTCTGTTGTGGGGTTGCTGAGGATTGAAGAACAACGGGTGCCAATTGCCACCACAACAGTGCACCAGAGGCAATATTGCACCGAGACTCCCTGATCCATGAGCTGATTTGTTGACTGGAGAGCCAAGGAGTAATTAGTAAGACCCGCTCACCCTTTAACAGTCCGATATGGCCAGTGCGGAAGTCTAATGGAGAGTGGAGACTAACAGTAGACTATTGTGGCCTGAATGAAGTCACGCCACCACTGAGTGCTGCCGTGCCAGACATGCTAGAACTTAATACGAACTGGAGTCAAAGGCAGCCAAGTTGTATGCCACAATTGATATGGCTAATGTGTTTTTCTCAATCCCTTTGGCAGCAGAGTGCAGGCCACAGTTTGCTTTCACGTGGAGTGGCGTCCAGTACACTTGGAATCGACTGCTCCAGGGGTGGAAACACAGCCCTACTGTTTGCCGTGGACTGATCCAGACTGCACTGGAACAGCGTGGCGCTCCAGAACACCTACAATACATTGATGATATCATCATGTGGGGCAGCACAGCAGAAGTTGTTTTTGAGAAAGGGAAGAAAATAGTCCAAATTCTTCTGAAGGCCGGTTTTGCCATAAAACAAAGTAAGGTCAAGGGACCTGCATGGGAGATACAGTTTTTAGGAATAAAATGGCAAGATGGACATCGTCAGATCCCAGTGGATGTGATCAACAAACTAACAGTCATGTCTCCACCAAGTAGCAAGAAGGAAACTCCAGCTTTCTTAGGCATTGTGGGTTTTTGGAGAATGCATATTCCAAATTACAGTCTGATCGTAAGCCCTCTCTATCAGGTGACCCAGAAGAAGAAGGATTTCAAATGGGGCCCTGAGCAACAACAAGTCTTTGAATAAATTAAACAGGAGATAGTTGATGCAGTAGCTCTTGGGCAGTCCGGGCAGGACAAGATGTAAAAAATGTGCTCTACACCACAGCAGGGGAGAATGGCCCTACCTGGAGCCTCTGGCAGAAAGCACCAGGGGAGACTTGAGTTCGACCCCTAGGGTTTTGGAGTCGGGGATACNCCGTTAGGGTTTTGGAGTCGGGGATACAGAGGATCCGAGGCCCGCTATACTCCAACTGAGAAAGAGATATTGGCAGCATATGAAGGGATTCGAGCTGCTTCGCAAGTAACTGGTACTGAAGCACAGCTCTTCCTGGCACCCCGACTGCCGGTGCTGTGCTGGATGTTCAAAGGGAGGGTCCCCTGTACATCATGCAACTGATGCTATGTGGACTAAGTGGGTCACACTGATCACACAACAAGCTCGAACAGGAAACCCCAGTTGCTCAGAAGTCTTGGAAGTGATCATGGACAGGCCAGGAGGCAAAGATTTTGGAATATCACCAGAGGAGGAGGTGACACATGCTGAGGAGGCTCCACTGTATAATAAACTATCAGAAAATGAGAAAAAATATGCCCTGTTCACTGATGGATCCTGTCACATTGTAGGAAAGCAGCGGAGATGGAAAGCTATTGTATGGAGTCCTCTAGGACAAGTTGTAGAAACTACTGAAGGAGAAGGTGAATAGAGCCAATCTGCAGAAATGAAGGCCATCCAGCTAGCTTTACACTTCGCTGACCGAGAAAAATGGCCAGTACTTTCTCTATACTGACTCATGGATGGTGGCAAATGCCTTGTGGGGTTTTTGCAGCAGTGAAAGCAGAACAACTGGCAATGCAGAGGCAAACCCGTCTGGGCTGCCGCATTGGGGCAAGATATTGCTGCCCTGGTAGAGAACCTGGTTGTAAAAGTATGTCACGTAGATGCTCACGTACCCAAGAATCAGGCCACTGAAGAACGTCAAAACAACCAGCAGGTGGATCAGGCTGCTAAGATTGAAGTGGCTCAGGTGGATCTGGACTGTAAACATAAGGGTGAATTATTTATAGCTCGGTGGGCCCATGACACCTCAGGCCATCAAGGAAGAAATGCAACATATAGATGGGCTTGTGACTGAGGGGTGGACTTGACCATGGACACTATTGCACAGGTTATGCATGAATGTGAAACATGCACTGCCATCAAGCAAGCCAAGCGGTTAAAGCCTCTCTGGTATGGAGGATGATGGCTGAAATATAAATATGGGGAGGCCTGACAGACTGATTACATCACACTCCCACAAACCCGCCAAGGCAAGTGTTATGTGCTTACAATGGTGGAAGCAACAACCGAATGGCTGGAAACATATCCTGTGCCACCGCCTGGAACGCTATCCTGGCCCTTGAAAAACAGGTCCTATGGTGACATGGCACCCCAGAAAGGGTTGAGTCAGACAATGGGACTCATTTCCAAAACAACCTCATAGACCCCTGGGCCAAAGAGCATGGCATTGAGTGGGTATATCACATGCCCTATCATGCACCAGCCTTTGGGAAAATTGTACAATACAATGGACTGTTAAAGACTACACTGAGAGCAATGGCTGGTGGGACATTCAAACATTGGGAGACACATTTAGCAAAGGCCACCTGGTTAGTCAGCTCTAGGGGATCTGCCAATCGAGCTGACTCTGCCCAGTCAAAACTTCTACATACTGTAGAGGCGCAAAAAGTCCCTGTAGTGCACATAAAAACTACGATAGGGAAGACAGTCTGGGTTATTCCTGCCTCAGGAAAAGGCAAACCCATTCATGGGATTGCTTTTGCTCAAGGACTGGGGTGCACTTGGTGGGTCTTGTGGAAGGATGGGGAAGTCCGATGTGTACCTCAAGGAGATTCCATTTTGGGTGAGAATAGCCAATGATTTGAACTATATGATGTTAATTGCTACGTGATACTGTATATCATCACTTCTATGGTGGCTGTATGCCACATCAACAGTATTACAGTAAGAATCACTCAGATTAATGAAGAATGAACTTTGATGAAACTGAGCAAATTGCAGCAGTGATGGAACCAGAACTGACTTCAGCATGTAACAATCCATCACCACACACCATCTCTCCTGTCCTGAAAGGCTGTTAAGACAGATGGAGCCCAAAGTCATGGACTAAGTGAACTCAACGGACGTTTTAGGGGGATGGCCCATAGACCAAGAGAATGATATCTGTGTGTATTTATTAAAAGACAGGAAAAGTGGTGGTGATTAATTGGAATGTACTGGAAAGTGTGGGACCTGGGCATGGCGAGATGGTATCGAATAAGGGGTGGATACTGTCCTGGTTTCATCTGGGATAGAGTTAATTTTCTTCCTAGTAGCTGATATAGTGCTGTGTTTTGGATTTAGCACGAGAATAATGTGATAAGACACTGATGTTTTAGTTGTTGCTAAGCAGTACTTGTACTAAGTCAAGGACTTTTCAGCTTCCCATACTCTGCCAGCGAGGAGGTGCACAAGAAGTCAGGAGGGAGAATAGCCAGCATATCTGACCCAAACTGGCCAAAGGGATATTCCGTACCACATGATGTCATGCTCAGTATATAAACTGTGGGGAGTTGGCCGGGGGTCAGCAATCACTGCTTGGGGACTGGCTGGGTGTCAGTCAGCGAGTGGTTGCATCACTTGTTTTTCCTGGGCTTTGTTCCCCTCACTCTCTCATTATCTTCCTTTGCAACTTTTTTTTTTAAATTTTATTTCAATTATTAAAATGTTCTTATCTCAACCCACAAGTTTTCTTACTTTGCCCTTCAGATTCTCTCCCCCATCCCACCAGCTGGGGGGAGGGTGAGCAAGCGGCTGTGTGGTGTTTGGTTGCTGACTGGGGTTAAACCATGACAGCATCTTAGGTGTTCTGTTGAAGTATCTTTTTTTTTAATCTTAAACTTGAGGAAGTCAGGTTTGTTAGAGCTTTTTATTTAGAATACATTTTGGAATTAAAAGTTGTCCTATGCAATTTCTATAAGAAGATTGAGAACGATTGTTTTTAACAAATGTTGAGAGAGACACAGAGACACAATTTGCTGGTCTTCAGTTACTAGCACAATGAAGTTTGTATTTTGGTTGTGTTTGGACAGTTCAGTAACTTGCTTTGATAGCTTTAAATTTTTGGAATGGGAATTTCCATTTTTCCGATATGGTTGATTGATATGATGTAAGTCAATCACTCAATGAGATAAAAATCTGGAATTTGGAAATATTTGCCTTTGCCTGACTTCCTTATTTAGTACCTTATTTATTCATTACCTTTGCTAATGATAGGGAATTCTTTCTGCTTGAAATAGGGCAGATTCAGTTCTACTGATTTGATTTGCAGTTGCTCCCCCCCCGTATTAAACTTAACACTGGGTTATGGATGCTCTGCAAAAGCCCTGTACTAAAAGGAACAAATGCTGGATTAAGGTGGAGTTAACTGACTAAATATTCTTTGTTCCTGCAGTGGCATACGTTTTGCTGCTTAGCTAATGAGCTTAAGCAAAAATGAAAATTTTGAAGTTGTGACAAAAAATAAAGAAAAATAATTACTCTCTTTAGAAACTGACTTTAACTCTTTTAAAATTCATTAGGAGAATGTGTTACCTGTGTATTTTTTGTATGTATATAATAAACTTATAAATTAATGCAGAGAATTAAATATACAGAGTATTGTGTATTCTTAAATATAGAAATGTGGGTATTGGGTAATTATGAGAGAGGGAAGACAAAGGAAATAAAATAATAGTGTAGATAAGACTTCTTGAAGAAATAGGTTTTTTGGAGGAATTAATTATGGGTCATAATGTCTGCATCCAGGCTAGAATTTTTTGTACGTTTTCATAAGGTGGGCTTATGCTTTTGATCTGAAGTCTCAAAGGTGTTGCAAAGGGAATGGGAGAATGGTTGCATGGAAAGCATCAGTAAGAGCTGGCAGGCAGTGACACAGAGACTGAGGCTGCAGGAGTACTTGTTTTGGCTCAGAGACCCTTCAGAGAGCAGCGAGAACAAGCTTAAGATGTCTTGAAAAGAACTGTTTGCTTATTCTGTCCTTCAGTGCACAGTTAGGAGGAGTTGAGGGGGAGAGAGATAGATATACCCACAGTATACATACTATATATACATACATCTATATATATTAAGGTGAAGAGACCCGCTTTAAGAAGCCTACCCAGTCTGTTGATCTCAGATACTGAAAAAAATAACCCAGAACCTGTGCAGATCAGGCAAAATCCCAGCAGAACTATCCATTGTTGATTCCTACTGTAGTGGAAGTTCACCAAATTATTTTCTCCACTGTGTTAGGTTCTCTGCTTTCTCCAGCTGCTTCTGTCAGCTGCTAGATGAAGTCTCCTGTCTGAAGACCGGGAAGAATAGAATAAACTTTTTAGTTTCTGTCAGAGACGCTGTCACCGAAAAGAATGGGTATTTCTAAAAATGTACTACAGTATATTTTATTCTTTAGCCTGCAAGATGATGCTGAATTTTGGATGCTGGAAAAACCATCTGTGCTGTTATTTTGTTGACAGGGTTGTTTTCTTTTTCCCCCCTGTAGATTCCATGCATGTGTTTTTCCCCCACTCCATTGAAGATATGAAATATAAGGTGTAATTTGCAGGAAAATTGCTGTTGCACTTTGAAGACTTAATTTGATTATGTTTCTATTCTTCCTCCGAAAATCAAACAGGTGGCAAAATAACTTCTGAAAGACAAGAATCGAAATAAATTGAATGACAGCACAGTTACAAGGCCTCCAGCAGAACTTATAGCTGACTGTCAGAATAGATCTTTTTTAAGCATGAATAGCAGTTCCATTAACAATTTTATTTATTCTCACATTTCAGTCTTTTTCCTTAGCTTTTACTTAGGGGTCAATCTGTATTAAACGCTCTGAACGTTGGGGCTCTGCTCCTGCCAGAAACACGTAGTGAAGTTTTGAAGATATGGTTGCTTATTTGTAATGAGTTAACCCTGTTCATTTCTCTTTCATCCTTATCATTATTACATACTGAGTTTGAGAAGGAAGTGACAGGGAACAGTCAGTGGAGAGAAGCATAATTTTAATCTCAGAATATTCAGGAGTGCTAAAAGGGAAAGTTAGGAGTGGCTGTAACAGCGCTCTTACAGATGTTGTATTAGTTGGCATAATGCATGTCTGTGATGAGTACATATGGAGTTTTAGTGACAAGTAATTCATCTTTATTTTTTATATTGTCACAAGAGCAATCTCAGAGGCTTTGGAGTGCTGCCAGTATCAGCTGTCGAATGTATCATTACTCAAGTTGGGAAGTCAGGTTGCAAGCCAATTCTAGCTTACTGGCTCACATTAATGAGCAAGGAAAAAGGAAAAAGAGGTCTGTCAAATGAAGTGTGAACTCAATAGAAATTAGAAGGGCTCAGAGGCACAGTTTGTCTTACATTGTCCAAAAAGTTTTAAATGTCCTTATTTTTTCAGGGAATTATTACTCTGCTTGGATATGCTCTTTCACATAATGACATTACTTCTGTGTAATATTTGCTAGTACAGTTGTGTAGGTGGGTTCTTGATTTTGATTCTCTTTTGAATTGCTGTTGTATTCTGTATTACATTTTTGTTATTCAAATAACTGTCTTGTTCTGTGAACATTGGGATATATCTTTATTGATGAAGACCCAAAAATATTGTATTAACAGATATTCTGAAATATCTGTACTTCTTTAGATCATTGAAGTTGGATTGTGTGAAGTCTTTGAACTGATAAAGGAGACGAGATTTTCTCATCCATCCTTGTGTCTCAGGAGCCTACAAGCCCTACTTAATGTGCTCCAGGGCCAGCAACCAGAAGGCCTGCAATCAGAGCCTCCTGAAGTCCTAGGTAACATCTCATCTATTACTGTATTTGTATTAATATACATCTGTTATTGTGTTGGACAGAAGAAAATGGTTCCTATCAAGCATTTGTGAGATAGTAACATGCTTGTTCTCAACAGACTGACTTTATTCTGGAGCATAAACTCTGTATGTTGTATGTAACCCGTACTTTCTCAGCATTAATCTTTTGTAGAACAGGAATGTTGGCAGGTAAAGCTATATATGTAAAAATACTTGGTCTTATTGGAAAGAAGATAGTTCTACAGTGAACTTCTCTTGTGATCTGCTGCTTAGCTATTTAATGTTGTAATTTATTTAAAGCTGCTAAATGAAGTGTCAGAACTCTTGCTTTTATTTTGTCTAGCCATCCAAAAGTTTCCATGAAGATTCATTTTGGTTTTAATGATAATGAAAATAAACTTTGAACTCCTGGTGACTTTGAGTGTATGATTGATTATGTCTTTTAAGTTAAAATTCAATTATTTTTTGTGAATTCCTAGTTTTCACTGGTTTATAGAACTGCAAGGAAGGCTAGGCTGTAGCACCTGTTGTTTAAAAAATAAAAAAAAGACTTTCTATGTATATTTTCTTGTGTTATGGCTCAACTGTATTCTGTTTCAAAGATGATAGTAATTTGCTACAGAAAGCTTTCATTTTGTATTGATGCACAGAGTATTAAAAAACTACAAAGAAGGCTTTGTTCTGATTACTGCCTTAGTGATTATTTGTATATACTATCAAAAAATTGAGGTGGATTTCTGTTCACACCTTGATTATTACAGATGTTCAGCCACTAAACAGTACTCAAAAAGAGGCATACTATCAAAATAATTTTCAAGCTTTGATTTGAAATGCTCGTTTCTGAGAAATGGGATGTTCTTCAACATGGGTAATGGTCATAAAGATTAGAGAAGGTTGGTCAAGACCTACACATCATCTCAGTGATGAGGTGGACTGAATAGAATCATAGAATGCTTTGGGTTGGAAGGGACCTTTAGAGGTCATCTAGTCCAACCCCTCTGCAGTGAGCAGGGACACCTTTAACTAGATCAGGTTGCTCAGAGCCCCATCCAACCTGACCTTGAATGTTTCTAGGGTTGGGGCCTCCACTACCTCCTTCTGGCCCATTTCTTATTAATGTGTTTCACTGTAACAGAAGGACTTAGTTTTTCTTGTTCTCTGGCCATTGTGATTATCAAGACTGGACATTTTCTGGCTGAAAAAGAATGAAAAGTTAAGGATGTTGTCGGCCCATTTAAGTGGGATGCTTTCTGTTCTGTCTGGAAATGGGGCTAAACTTAATGTCTGAAGAAAGATGGATCATGTATTTTGTAAGTTTAGCTTCCCATTGACTGGCAAATTGCTTGGTATGATTTTGTGACTTGTCTATGTAATTGCTGTGTTTTATCTGCAGAATCCCTGTTCCAGCTTCTTCTGGAAATAACTGTCCGTAGCACAGGAATGAATGACAGTACTGGACAGTCCTTGACAGCACTTTCCTGTGCTTGCCTCTTCAGTTTGGTAGCTGCATGGGGAGAGACGGGAAGAACGTTGCAAGCAATCTCTGCTATCCTCACCAATAATGGCAGCCATGCTTGTCAGACTATTCAGGTCTTGCACTAAAACTTCTCTATGTCTTGGAATTTATGTAAATGATATGTACATGAGTTCTGAGAAGATCTATGGTGTAAATTCAGTTAACTTTTTTCCCCTCACTATTTTTGAGATAAGAGTAGGTATTACTTTGTCTCTTTTGAGTTGGAGATAGAATAAAAAATACAACATTTAAAAAATAGTCATGCTTTTCACTCACTCACTATTTCTTTTACTGTTAGGTGCCAACCATTTTAAACTCTCTTCAGCGGAGTGTACAGGCAGTTCTGGTGGGCAAAATCCAAATCCAGGACTGGTTCAGTAATGGAATAAAGAAGGCAGCCTTGATGCATAAATGGCCATTGAAGGAAATATCTGTAGATGAAGATGACCAGTGCCTACTTCAGAGTGATGGTTTTTTCCTCTATCTCTTATGTAAAGATGGACTTTACAAAATTGGCTCTGGATATAGCGGGACAGTGAGGGTAATGTGATTTCTTTTTGTCTGATGTAGATAGTTAATATTTTAACTTAACTTTTGTGATGTCCTGTTTCCATTGAGAATCTTTGTAGCTTACTAATGATCAGTTCTTTTACAGTTTGTCTAAATTTTTCTGATGATTTCTATGAGAATCTTGCAATTTTCACTTCTCAATATGGTTGAAGACCTTATTTAGGTGGTAAATGATTATATGTAAAATTGTCACACTGATACTTCTTAAAACATTGGAGTTTTTTTTGCTTTTCAGGGCCACATATACAATTCTACATCCCGCATCAAAAGCAGAAAGGAAAAAAAGTCTTGGTTAGGCTATGCTCAGGTAGGTGAATAATTAAAACATAAAACGTGTGCCCCACGCCCCATCCCTCATGAGTAATTTAAGTAGGCTTTGGCTTAGAGTAAGTTTACATGGATATTGTATTGTTCCTTTGGCTTTAGTTATAAAAATCAATTTTTGGTACTGACTTAAATTGTGAAAGATAAGGGACATCTGATGGTACTGGCATATAGAAAGGAGTAATGAAAAGTGTCATTGATTTGTGTATCTCTGTAAAGACTTTTTGAAAATATGATGGTTTAACACAAATTTATGAATTCTACAGTCAATTGATGTGTGCTTCTTAAATAATGAAGTCAGTGGATGTAAAAATGTGCTGTTGCAACAAAATAGTGTAAAAAAATACTTGAAATATCTATTTATTTATGAAAATAAATAGATTGTAAACCATGTGCAGTAAAATAAGGAAGTGCTGTTTTGGTTGGGCGAGAATTGAGGGTGTGTAAACCATAAGTAGAGATAATTGTTGACGTTACCACTGTAGAATTAGCTATATTTGGATGTTTTGGTTTTGTAGAGTTAGTCAGTTTCTGGAATATCAACTACCTTTTCTTAAACCTTTGCCATTCATTATAAAAACAGTGGGTTTTTTAGAATCCTCTTATTACCACTGAGAGCACTCTCTCAAAAAAAAAAAAAAAAAAAACCACACACCAAACCCAAAAAATTAAATTTAAGAGAACAGTGAATTTGCTTAATTTTTTAACTACTGAGCAATTTTTATTGTATATTTAGTATTAACTGAGTGATCTCATTGTCCCAGTGTGAAATTAAGTGTACTCCTTGCCATGCTTTTGAGGTGAAATTGTTCATTACTGTCCTGGTTTCAGCTGGGATAGAGTTAATTTTCTTCCTAGTAGCTGGTATAGTGCTGTGGTTTGGATTTGTGCTGAAAACAGTGTTGATGATACAGGGATGTTTTAGTTATTGGTGGGCAGTGCTTACACAGAGTCAAGGCCTTTTCTGCTTCTCACCCCACCCCACCAGTGAGTAGGCTGCAGGTGCACAAGAAGCTGGGAGGGGACACAGCTGGGACAGCTGACCCCAACTGACCAAAAAGGATATTCCACACCATATGACAGCATGCTTAGCATGGGGGAGGAAGGAGGAAGGGAGGGATGTTCAGAGTTGTGACGTTTTGTCTTCCCAAGTGAAGAGGCTCTGTGGTGCTTAGTTGCCGGCTGGGATTAAACCACGACAATTTACAAGTATATATTCTGTTATTATAGTTATTCTGGTTTTGTTTAGTGTTAAAACAGATAGATCACCAAAAGGTATACTGGTGCAATACAGATGTGTGTGGATGCCTTCATTCAGGAGCTTGTTTTATCAGTTTGGAAGGGAATAAGATCCATACAGTTTCCTTATATAGAGTTACACATTTGGACATTCTGTACATAGTTATAAATATATTTGATGTTCTTCTTTGAGTGCTTGTACAGGTGTATGCACTCGCACAGTGACTGTACCCAGAGGCACTGCTAGTTGTAAAAATGTCACTCTGGGGCTATATTTATAGGAAGATAACGTAAGTTGCACTTGATGCTAAGTATGCGTCCATAAAAGAGGTAAGATGCGCCCTCAGTCTCATTTCCCTTCAGGTGATTGGTTAAGTCAGCTCAAATTCAAGTGATTTTTCTTACTTCATCAGATAAGTTATGTTAGACTGAAGCTTTTCTATCTACTTTAATGGTCTTTACTTATTTTTCCTACTTTGTGTGGATTTGTTTTTCCTCATTTAACAGAGATTTATTTATCCAGGAAAATTCAAGTAGTTTAGATGGAAGGAAAAGGGTTGGTTGGATTTTTCCGTTGTTGTTAGATGATTGTAATTAGGGTCTCTGAGTCTTTGATAAATTAAGATATTATGAGGTTAAGCCTTAGTGACCTCCCTGTGAAATGTATCCATTCTTAGATGTGTAGAATCCCCACCTGAGGCCAATCATACTTCAAGCAAGTGCAAGCCATTGTCATATCTCCTGCTATGACACTGCTGTTGTCACAATCATTACTTAGTCATTATCCATATTGGCCTCTGCAACCCTACTGTAGGTGAATGCTACTTTGCTTGGCCTCAGTCACCTTGAATGAGTATGTTCATAAGTGCCCTTAAGTAATCTTTTTTCCTTTCCTGTTTTTATAGCAGAAGTGCTTTCTAAGTGTAAATTCCCCAACCATGTTTCTACCCTGCTCCCTCAAAATCTTTGAAGAGTTCACAGGCATTGTAGCATCTTAAAAGATATGAGAGCAAAGTTGCCATATTGAATCTCTTATGGATCTGTGCACATTATGCAAACGTGGGAACTTATGCAACCTATCTAGTTTAAGCTAAAGCAAAACTTATTTGACTGTTTGTTTAAAAGTGCACTCAAAGCTATAGGTATAAACAATAAACCTCAAATGTGAATTTCAGGTAGGCAAATCTTTTTACTGAGAAACCTTCTAAACTGGTGACTGAATCAAACCTTTAAAAAATATATACATATGAACAGAGAGAAGATACTATTTTTGTATACTAAAGGAGAGTTCTTGATATGGGCTGCTGACCGGAATAGGTAATTTTGGGGATATTGAAGGTATTCTGCACATGGAGAAACAGAAAGAGAAAATTGTTAGTCCTGAATATCTCCCTTCCCCTAGGTGTGGTTAGGAGCTGGGAGGTGAGCAGTATAAGAACTCATTGTATGTAATCTTGTGTCATGGCTGCTGTCACCAAAATCACCATATACTATGCAGGAATTTCTTTGATGAAGAGCTTGGAAAGAATAAATACATGGAATCTTGTTAGTGTGGGAGTCTAAGTAGTTAATTAACATTTTTTGAAAATTCCCTAGTTTTTAATGTACATATTAATATTCATTAATGATCACTCTTCTATGTAGGGCAATATATGTATCTCCTTCCTGGAATTCCTGTGAATATTTTGTTGATTTGCAAAGTGGGGACAGGAACATTGGTTTTTGCTATGGCTGTGGCTTTTAACATATGAAGAACAGAATTACTATGTGTGGCTTCAGAAGCTGTATATGAGCTTCAGCATGCTGATCTACAGCATGTAGAAAGTGTGAAGGAAGGGGGTAAAATTTCTGGTTTTTAGTGAAGAATTTGATTATTAGAAAAAAGTTGATTAGCAAGATGAAGCAAATTTTTATGTAAAAGTAAAAGGTTTCCATAATCTTTAAACAATACCTAAAATAATGATTGCATTTTTTTCACTTTTGACAATATCCTTTGATGTATTTAAGAATATTTTCATACCAATATATATATATTCTTACTCTTACCAGGGTTATTTATTATATAGAGATGCGAATAATCACAGTATGACAGCCATAAGAATAAACCCTGAAACTTTGGAACAAGACGGTACAGTTGCTTTGCCAGGTATGAACCTTCAGATATGAGAAGATGGTTATAGTGTACTGTTTACATGCTATGTATTTTAAGGTAAGCAGAAGAGAAATTGAGATAGATTTTGAGATCACAAAGAGACTGCTTTTTTATGACTTTGGTTTGCTGCATTAGACCAGCTGCAATATTTCATTCAGAAGTCTTGCATCTTACTCCAACTACTGGAAGAATATTGCAACATTTTAGAATGCATGGTCATCTAAATTTAAAGACTCCGAGAACTTAACTTCCTTCTTAAAGAATTTTTATTTCTTCCTCGTTTGAACTTTGAGCATTTGGCTCAGATACGACTTTTTTCCCAGTAACTCTTACATATGGGTAGTTACAAACTATGACCAAAACCATTTGGTTTTTAATATAGGTAGAAATGTATCAAAAAACCAAAGGACGCTAATGAACACTGATGGACCATGTGTCTGATGTTTAAATTGGTGGTGGATTTTTGTTCATTTGTTTGGGGATTTTTTTTTTTGTAGTTTTGATTTTGTTTGGATTTTTTGCTTGTTGTTTTTGTTGTGGGGTTTTTTTGTTGGTTCCCCACCCCCCCACC
>WAAD01012272.1:0-15388 GCA_013389945.1 Fregata magnificens | reverse complement strand
AAGAAAACCAGGATTAATCCATTTCCCTGCTAATGGAACAAGGTTTTTTTTAACATAGCCAGATGAAGCTACTTCATCTGCACTTGTAAACAGAAACCTGTTTTAGCTACTCTTTAAAGCAGTCACTCTTAAACTGCATGCAGAATTTTGGGTTCTGAATCAGGAGAAGTTGAGGGCTTAAAAGATAGATGTAAATAGTTATAAAAGCAAGATTTCTGTAGTGAGAGTCAGAGTTCATTATTTCTATAGCAACTCACTATTTTCATGGAGTTCATAGTGGTTTCATAGAATTCAGTATATGTTTAAGGTCTGTCAGATGCTTATCTTCAGCTCATCCTGTTCGGCACTTTCTTCTTTTCTCCTCTATAATAAATGTTACTTTATCAGTGTGTCCTCTGATGATTTACTCTGAAATAGTATTATACTGATGCACTTAGGCCTTGAACAGTAAATTAATGCATTTATTATACAGTATAAAGTAGATTTTTTTTTTTTTGTTTATTGCAGGATGGCTTTGTAGTGCGAATATTTGCAACAAGTACTGAGCCAGTACTGCAACAAGAACTGCAGCTTAAGCTTGCAAGAAAATGCTTGCATGCCTGTGGCATCTCATTGTTTGATCTGGAGAAAGACTTGCACATTATCAGTAAGTCCTCTTCTTTGAAGGTTAATAACAAGCCTAGTAATTCAAATAATAAAACTGAAACAGTGCCCTTCCCTTTGTTTGCCTTTATTATGTGCAGGATGGTATAGCTCCATTATAAACGCGTGGAGAAGTACATGGGTTTTGAAACTGCTTAAGCGTTATTTGACTCACAGTAATCCGTGCACTCATTTTGAACCATCTTTCTATCTATAGCACTATCCATGGTTTTCCAGTATTTTCCTCTAGTTGTATAATAAATATATAATTGTTTGAAGCTTGGACTTCATAATAGTGCTCATATGACACATATAGTTAAGCTATAGAACTCCTTGCTGTAGATCAAAGTTAACAAAAGTTAAAACGACTGCTGGCTGGATTAATGGAAAAGAAATGCATTGAAAGATACTAAATACGTGGAAACCACCTTTACATCAGAATGAGATGCAAAATTGTTGGTGTTTAAGAAGGTATTTTTGAGAAATATCACTTGGCCTTTGCTTTGGGGTTTTTTCCTCTGTTAGGTGTCTGCTTTTGGCACTATGAACAAAAGCATGTTTGGCTACACGGACCTTTTGTCTGAGCAAGTGCAGTTGCTCTTATGATAGTGCTTCTTTTCTGTTTGAACAACTCTGCCAGATCTAGCCCAGTAAGCCTTCTTGTTGCAGAAAACCTTTGTTTCACTTGGAACTTTCTTAGAACCTTTGTTATGACAAACTCTCCCTGGCAGAGTTAGGTCCGTAAACCGGTCTGTGAAACTGTGTGGTTAAACTGTCCCGTTAACACAATCTTACTTGCACAGGTACAGGGTTTGATGAGGAATCAGCTGTCCTTGGTGCTGGAAGAGAGTTTGCACTAATGAAAACTGCTAGTGGAAAGGTACTGAAAGTGTTCTGTAGTTAACAGCAAATTGCATCAATGTATTTCTACATTTTTTTTCATTTAATTATTCTTTTCCACAATTCCTTTTTGCCTTTTTAGTATGGTAGAATGAATTTATATGACTGTATTTAAATACCTTTTCAGAGCCCACTTTAAAGGGAAAAAGGCAAATGGTTATTTGAAAGCATAAACAGATGGTGTTGGAACCATTGAGAAATCTGTGGCTTGAATTCATAGGAATTTCTACAGTCAATCGTACTTAGAGACAATGTGGGGCTTTGTTTTAGATTTGGGGGACAAAATTACCTTTTGTCTACAAATGATGTATTAGCACATTTGCAAAATTTTTTTACCTCTTAACAGTCTGACCATAGTAATTTATTTAAATCCCAGCCTGATTTTTCCGATCCTGCAAGAGAATTACTGACTTCCCCTATGCAAAGTTTTCAACTGATTTCTTTAAACCTATCCTTAATGCTTTAATATGTTGGTCCTGCTCAGTGGAGACTGTTTTTCAGAGGCATTTGCGTATTCATTGAAATGTAGAAATCATTTTGCTTACTGTCACTATGACTTTTTACATTATTTACTGTGTTTCTATTTTGGTTTGGGAAATGGATGTTATTTTACTTGTATAAGTATAGTTCTTTGTTTTCCTGTGTTCAGAATTGTGTTGATTTATTGGAGTGAAGGCCTTGTTCTGCTGCTACCAAAACAGTGAGATTGGTCAAAATGTTCGTAAATAAACTTAACTATTTTTTCCTAATAAAATTTAATAGTATGAAACAGAATTTGATCAAGCAGAACTCTTCAGACATTAGAGGAGACAGATTAATTTGATCTTCAGACTAACAAATGCCTCTTCAATATAAAATGAACAAATTTCCTGGTTTTGATCTATCAAGTTGTGTGTTTAGGTGTGAAATACACTTTATAAGACAATGAAAGATGGCTTTAGGTGCCCACATAGGTTAACACACCCATTTTATAGTACTGGTGAGTAGCATGTTCTAGAGGAAACTTTTGAGTCTGTGTCAGTAATTTTGTGTTTGTTCATGTGAAATATTTTATTCTATGTTACTGTTTATGTACTCAGTGGCCACTGTGCATTTACTGAAAATAACTTTTAAAAATGTGTTGAAGCATATTAAAATTTGTAATAATCTGGTATTTTTAATTATTTTTATTGTTATAATACCATCGTGTTTTTACACAGACCAGACATTTCTCTTAAGTGTTTTAAATGCTTAGTTTCCTCTGAGTAGTTTCTTCTGAACAGTTCTTTCTTGTGTGTTCAACTCATCCGGCCAAACAATTATATATGAAAACTAACTCTGTGGCACAGTATAAACCACATTTCAAAACAAGCAGAATCTGGTCAGGATGTTTCCCCCATTAAGTCAAAATTCATGGGTTTAGGATAGAGATATCAAAATGATGTAAACAATGTCAGGAAAAGTTCTTTATGGTTTGAAATGACAGGATTTAAAAACAACACAACTTCAAAAATGATGCAAATTTCAAGTGCTCTGGCATAACTGAAAATGATAAACTGTTCTCTCCTAGATTTATTATACTGGCAAATATCAGAGCCTTGGAATCAAACAAGGTGGTCCTTCAGCAGGAAAATGGGTTGAACTCCCAATCACAAAATCTCCAAAGATTATTCAGTTCTCTGTTGGACATGATGGCTCACATGCCTTACTTGTTGCTGAAGATGGAAGCATATTCTTCACAGGTTCTGCTAGTAAAGGAGAGGATGGTGAATCAAGTATGTATTATGCTTGCTTGACCAATGGTTGCTAAAAGCCTATTAACCACCTTTTAATTTGAAAAGAAGAGTTTTGACATTTTCCAAGAACATGTAAGTATGCCATTGTGTTTGAATTTTACGCCAGCCACAAGTCCTGACAACCAGTGCCACTGCCTCTCCCAGCTAGAGATGTTGATCTCAGTTTTACCATGGTTTGGATTGTGTGGTGGGAGTGCTATTTTAGAGTTGTCTTGAGAAAAGGCAGTCATAAGTTTGGTCAAGAGGCCATGCTGTCTGCCTGGGACTTTATCTGAAAAACTGAAGAGCCAAACTTTTGCGTCTTCACTGTTGTTTTAGAGAACTTTTGGAATGTGTGTTTTGCCAGCTAATGCCTCTCCGTAATGGAGAGGTACATTGATTAGAAATTGTAGAAGCATGGTCTTCTATGCTTGATCAAGCAGAACTCTTCAAACATTAGAGGAGACAGATTAATTTGGTCTTCAGACTAACAAATGCCTCTTCACTATAAAATTAACAAATTTCCTAGTTTTGATCGCTAAAATTGTGTGTTTAGGTTGAAACACACTTTATAAGACAATGAAAGATAGCTTTAGGTGCCCTAAAGCTGTGATCTGCTGTGATATTAAATTAAATACTTCACTTTAGGAAACAGACTGTTCTGTTATGTTGGGTTAGATTAATTAAAAAAAACAAAACAAAACAAAAAAAACCAAGTAAAGAATATGTTTTGAAAAATACCTAGCTCTTGAGGACCTTAAAACAAAGCTGATATTTTTGAGTTGTCAGCCTTACGATGTGTACATTTTAATAGGATAATGTGATATATATTTCATAGATAGCATTTTCATATAGTATTGAAGCCTAACTCAAATGCAGATTAATATCTCAATAATGTTCTGTTTTCATAGTATACTTTGATGTTACCATTAAAATTAATATATTTTACACAAAGCAGGTTTGTGGAAAAGGTCGGTCTACTACCCATAGAGTTTAAACAGAGATTTAATAGGACAGAAATTTTTGTGCCTTAGTGCAGTCAGTTAGAAATACGATAAATAACACTCAAACGTTGGTATAAAAGTCGAGTCTTTAGGTAGTAGTAGATGGTTAGAATTTAAAAATTGATTTAAAATAGAATTTAAAAAGAGATTTAAAATCTTGATAAACTGCAGCAGTAGAGTTCAGCTTTGTCTCAGTCAACTGTGTAGGAATTTTACCTTTCAAGAAAGTTGTTAACAAAAACTTGGTGGGATGCATACATGAGGTATGGCATAGCTCATGCAGAAACAAAGCATATTTGACTTACTGTTCCTGTGAAAGATAAACTACACTGACAGCATTCCCCAAGAATGGGTGGATTTTCCCATCTAATATAACTAAAATACAGGCAAGAACATATTTTAAGGTTTGATAATGCATATGGAGTGGATTCTTGAATGTGTTCAGGGGAGAGTAAGTTAATAGTAGTACTCCTGTGGAAAAGTCTTTGGATAACAAACTTGGTATGTGCTATAGTTACTTTGTAGGGCCTTCTTAAATGCAAATCTACTGGAAACTGTGTGGGACAAAATCATACTACTTTCTCCAGTAAATGTAGAGGTAATTTAAGAGATTCAAACAGAAAGATTTCAGGAAATACATTTAAAAGCCCAAATTTCAAGATTTCATTGCGCAGTTATTGGGAAGTTATCCAAAATGCAATTAAACAAATTCTTTTTGTTGTATAATTAATTAATCTACAATTTCAGGTGAAACAGAAGTTTAGCACTTTGAAGTAAATTGTTGTCACTGCTTTTGTTTAAACTAGCAAAATTTAGGTGAGAAGATTTAGTGCTTATTAGATCTTCTTACTGAAGAATCTGCTCAAGGACCTGATCAAGGTCTTTCTGAGTTCTTTTAAAAGTTCAGCTCTCTTCTGACGTATCTGGTTCTCTTTGTCACTCTCTAATTTGGCTCAGAGCGGATATGCACAAGTTCTAATTTTTTTCTCCTAATTTCTNAAGTTGGTAATAGCCAGCAAGTGAAAGTAGCTGGCAGTCCTCTGACTTGGGCAAAAATTCACAGGCAGTAATGGTAGCTGTTAGTTGTTTTATCCAGTCTTTACCTATGTTGTTACTGTTTCGTTGGAGGCCAGATTGCAAACAATGATTTTGGGGTGGGCGGTTTTTTAGTACTTTTTCTTCCTATTTTCCTCTTGTGGGAATCTGTTATGACTCAGAGGCTTTCTAAGCATGGTTTTAATACATAGAGAAGTTAATATTTTTCTTTTAAAAAAATGAACTTGTGTAACATTTCTCTGTGAACTTATTGTGCATGTAGTCATATATGTTGTTCTCAGATGCCAATGAGGATTTTTTTTTTTTACTATGCACTACTTTGTAAAGTTCATAAAGTTAGTTCAGTTCAGTGTATATATATATATAAAAAAGAAAATCTTGAAGAATCATTCCTGAAAGATACCTATCTAATCATGACTTTGCATGCCATTGAATTTTTTGAGAGAAACAAGTGTAATCCAATAAAAATTAGACCAGGAGATCGTACAGATGAATTTTTTTTCAGTAGCAGTCTGAAAACTAACCTCTAATTATAAAACAAATGTTATTGTGCCTTTGAAGGTTTTTTGGTAGAATGACTTGCAATTTATTTATTTATTTAAAGCTAAAAGCAGACGACAGTCAAAACCATATAAGCCTAAAAAAATTATTAAAATGGAAGGAAAGATTGTCATATCTACAGCGTGTAATAATGGAAGCAGTTCTGTAATTTCAAAAGATGGAGAACTCTACATGTTTGGAAAAGATGCCATTTACTCTGATAGTACAAGTAAGTTAATATTTGTCTTTTAAGTGATTTCTCAACTAGTTTAATTGAAATTAGTCTGGAAGTTTTTAGCCTGTGGAAATGATGTTTGTGTGTTTCTTGCTCTCCTAATAGATTTCTGAATTTCTGTTGATTCAGCCAAATATGACAGAAGGATAGAAAGAGAAGACAGTTTCCTTAAGTTCAGTAAAAATATATAGCAGCACTGGTGACAAATATCCAAATGAATGCTTCCACTAAGGAAGGGGAAAAAAAAAAAATTATTTGTGGTATTAATCTGACACTAGAAGGCTGCACAGCAAAAAGTCACAGAAATGAGACATGTTTTGTTATGAACAAAGGCTGCAGGAAACCAGGCCTTATATGTTTCTCTACTCACAAGACAGCCTGTTTTGAATTTGCGGGTGGTCCAGTACCTCTCAATTTAAAGAAAATATTAAAGAAAAAAACTGCAACGGCGTTAATGACTCCTTTAGAATTGCTTGTCAGAACAAGCGATTTGCAGCAGGGTTTGGTTTGGTTTTGGCTTTCCTTTCTTTGCAGGACAAACGGCCTAGTCCTAATCCTCCTTTCACTTGTTATTCTAGCACTTGTTTTTTATATCTGCTGTTTTTCTCCCTTGTTGTTAATTTAAAAATTGTCAGTATCCACTGACTATCCATCGAAGTTTCCTTCTCAGGTAGAAAGTGCAATTTATCACTCAGCTGTTTTATGTCTACAGGTTTAGTAACAGATTTGAAAGGCCATTTTGTGACTCAAGTAGCCATGGGGAAAGCTCACACCTGTGTGTTAATGAAGAATGGAGAAGTTTGGACATTTGGTGTAAATAATAAAGGACAGTGTGGACGAGACACAGGCTCCATGAGCCAGGGAGGAAAAGGTGAGGGACCTAGATTTTTCCTTTTGTTTTGTGTGCTGGAAAATATCACAAGTGAAAACACAGCTAAGCATTTTATTATAAAATATGATTCCAAGAGGAAAGCTTAGAGTACCTGCAACGTGCTTTAAAAAAAACTGGTATGCATGCTTTCACTTCAATTGTCAGGTATTTGGTGTTCTGCATGTACTAATAAACTTAGTTATGTTAAAAAAAAAAAATCTCAATTACTTTTCTTTTGTCAGTGAAAAAGCTTTTCTTTAAAACAAATGAATAAAACCAAACCTCATCACTCCTTGTCTTACTATGTGCCGTTGTCCTAGTAAGAAAAAATTTTCAACCTTTCCATGTTTGCATTCATTCTCGAGGCTGTTGTTTGCCTAAACAGGTCATGCATGCAAGTCCACATCTTTCTCCACACAACTGAACATTTATGTTACTCCTAAATATAGGTATGAAAAATCATACCTATGCACCTTTGCCCAATTGGAATATTTTATATGTGACAAGTAAATGACCTGTTACTTGTATACTGAATATAAATGATTCATTTCTCTTTTAGTTGTGAAACCTAGATATATATCTCAGCCCATGCTCAGAGAGGTTTGAAAAGTGTCATTGTGCTGGCTGAGCATGCAAATCAGGCATGCCAAGCCATTCCTTTTAAAATCTGGTCTGCAAGTGTTGTTCAGAGCTTCCTCAGTAGCCACTGTTGGCCTCAGAAAACAGCTATTTCTTATTTCAATATTTTAATTAGGTTTTGGAGTTGAGAACATGGCAACAGCAATGGATGAAGACCTAGAAGAGGAACTGGATGACAAAGATGAGAAGTCCATGATGTGTCCTCCAGGCATGCATAAATGGAAGCTGGAGCAGTGTATGGTGTGCACTGTATGCGGAGATTGCACAGGCTATGGAGCTAGCTGTGTTAGTAGTGGGCGTCCTGACAGAGTACCTGGAGGGTAAGCAAACATGTGGAAATATACTTGCTATAGGGTGCTGAATGGCTAAAGCACGTGTTGAATGTAAACTGAGTTGAAGTGTTCTTAAACGTCAATCTAAGATAACATATCTAAAAAGAGTCTGTGCTTTTAAAATCAGAAGTAGGTTAAAATTTTTGTAAATAGCTTACGGTGGTTGCAGGTGATTTCGTTTTAAATGCATTTTTTTACATTTCTTTAGCGTATAGTTCTTTACTAGAAGGTGTTGAACAATAATATAATCTGTCTCTTGACAGAGCTGCTGGCTTTGGGATAACCTTTCTTCATCCTGTGATGGAAGTTTTTTATCTTGCTGTTCCGGTTGCTTTTATCTGTTACTTCAGGGTTGAGCTGCATAAGGGCCACTGTTTTACATATTGCCATTACTATTTCTCCAGCATTGCATGTGCTCATTGTTTCCTTGTTCCTGTTTTTATGTGGTGTATGTTTAATTAAATGAAGAAAAGTTAATGCTGAGAAGTCAGTTCAGATATGTATGGTCAGTGTATGCTCCCTGGCACCATGTAACAGCAGCTAGGATTTAAACTAGCTATACTTCCTCTTTTTTCTCAGGAAAAATTCCATGTCTACAGATAGAACAAACTAATAATGTATGTTTCAATTACCAAGAGGTCAGTAATGCACAAAAATAAAAGATAGTGATAAAGCAACTCTGTTTGCTGCAGAATCTGTGGCTGTGGCTCAGGTGAGTCGGGCTGCGCTGTATGTGGCTGCTGCAAGGCGTGTGCTAGAGAACTGGATGGCCAGGAAGCAAGGCAAAGAGGAATCCTTGATGCTGTGAAAGAGATGATACCTTTAGATCTCTTGCTGGGTAAGTGATGTGAAATTAGCAAGATGGCTTTTAATTTTCTTTCTTACTGCACCTTTTGTTTTTTCCTCAGTACATTTGTTTACACTCTTTAATAAACGCAATCCCACTGCTGACTTTTGAAACTTGAATTGGAATAACAGGTTACTTTAGAAATAGGTTTGTTCTTTTCAGTTAATATTTCAGTTCGTATTTTGATTCTTCTGTATGATAAAACTTTGTATCTTAAGTGATGGAGTTCTTTCTTTCCAGTCAAATTACTGAACTTTTAGACTTACAGGGCAGTTTTATTATAATATTGTTAAAATGGATAAAATGTTACTTATCAGGCAGATTTATTTATTGGTGATATAGCAAAGTGGGATCATTCTGGTAAGTGAAATATTTTAAACTTGCCCTTACTGTAGACGTGTGCCATTTTGACATGTGCAATTATGATACTAATGCTGATACTACAAAGTTGTTCTTGTCCTTTTTTGGTAGTCTGAAACTTTTTCTATAATCTTTTTATCAGGGTTTTTTTGCAGTCACATAAAAGATTGGGAATATTGTTTCTCGAAAACTTTTTTCTTTTTCCTCTTAGAAATTTTCAGGGAGAAAGAGCTGCCAGGAGTGTGGAAATTACTTTAAAAAAACCCCAAAACACCTCCCACCCACCCCTCCCCCAAAAAACCCACCTTAGGGGAAAAAATATCAGCTGGTATGATTTTGTGGAAAATACAGTTTGGGATCTTGCCTTGCAAGATGTATTATCACAGCATTTTTAATATTGTATTCTCTGTACTTTCAACTGGGCAGTTACTGGTTTTTGGAGATCAGACTTTCCTTTGTTACTTTTTTTTTTTTAATATATTTAGATGTACATAGAGCCCTTAATCCTGCGTGAATGTATGGATATAGTATCTGGTATAGAAAAGGACCATAAAATAATCAGATGTGTGGCTTAAAATATTTATACATCCTGCCAATTTGGCAGGGGGGATAGTAATAATAGAAAATGATATGCTATACTTTGAGTGTGGGATGTTTTTTTCCCAAGCAAAAGTTAAATAGAAACTAGAAGTGGTTTTCTTGATAAGTTAACACTAAGGACCCCAAATAACCTCAGTGTGCAGGCCTAATACTTCCATAGAGTTATTTCTAAATGTAATTTGCTTGTATATGGCTATCACAAAAGCAGTTTTATACTGATGGTGAATGTGGCAATAGCAGCTCTGCTTCACAGCTCTGTTCTCATGCGTGACCAGGGAGGAGTTGTGGGTTTTGTGCTAACCTCCGCTCTGCTAACTCCTCTCCTAGCAGGATAGACAACAGCTCTTGGTCCTGTGTTGAGCTTGGCATAGTTTGAGGTGAGGGCGTTGAACTGGTTGACCACATTTGTCTGGAGAAAAGTGACAGTGCTTCCAGGTGGAGTTTTTGTTTGATATTGGGGACAAGATATATTTTCTTAGGTTGTTGCAATTTGCTGAAAAAACATTGCAAAAAGGTAGTGCTTATAGTAGTTTTATTGTTGTGTTCATTCAAGTCGTGTTTTCTGTTTAAAAAAGTGCTTATCAGTTTGTTTCAAATTCCTATTAAATTAGCTAGTTTCGTAAATGTCAGTTACATACAGATGTATATGTGCATTAAAGCAATTGCATGCTTCTTAGTTAAGCAAAGAACATATAGTGGGTAAAGCATTCGTAAAGTAAAAAATAATCTATTTAAAAGATTTTTAAAATATAAGCAATTTTAGGCTTGTTTTAATAATAATCCTTTCTGAAACTTTTTGGGGAAAAATTGAGATAACCATGACAACACATAATTAAATATAAACATGTATATGCCTAATAGAAAGAAAGTACTATTCAATGATGTTGGAATTGTGGCAGATTCATGAAAACCAGGAATTTCAGAGATAAGGCCTAAAGCTCTTCTCCATGTTTACTCAACTCCTTTATTTCTAAATATTGTGTCAGAGCCATGTAAAGAGCAGGTAGTTAAGTAGGCTTTAGTTTTAATTTACTTAACTTCTTCTAGGATTTATTAGCATCATAAAAATTTTTAAAGATAGTTTTACATATTTTATTTTCTTAATCTATGTAGCTGTCCCTGTTCCTGGAGTTAATATTGAAGAGCATCTTCAGTTACGGCAAGAAGAAAAGCGGCAACGTGTAAATAGGAGACATAGATTGGAAGAAGGAAGAGGTAAGCGACTTTCTTATTGATGGAAGGCTTGAATAGTTTAAGCAAACTTCTTAGTCTGTTTTCTAAGAATGGAAATTAATTAGTTTTGCTCCAGTGAGCCAATACAGTAACCAAACAAAAATTGGAACCTAAATAGCTAGCTTATGTCATTTAGCGTGCTTTAGGAAAATTGTGAAAAATCTGTATATTTAACAAAGTCCACTCATAAGAGTCAGAATTGTAATGGTGAAGACTAGCATTTTATATCACTTTCATATAGTTAATTTTTATTTTTGCTGTTTCCTAGTTGAATAATAGTTTTGTAAAATGTAGGTGCTAAAACATTTTTTTATATGAAGAGTTCATATGCCTTTTTATATGAAGAGTTGAAATGAGCACAAGCCTGTCCAGTACTAGTTACCTATAATAGGAATTATTTAATTATTATTATAAATTATTGAATTTCTGTTGTATAATAGTAAGCAGAATTTCTTGTTTTATAAAATTAACTTTTCTGTATTTGAATAGCATGAAAAAATTGACATGCTGACTGACTTAAAAAACAAAACATAACACTACATAATTTAAAAATTTTCTTGCCTTGTGTATTATCTACCTGGGGAATTATTGTTGATTTTCCACACAAAAAAACAGGTTTTCAGTACTCCTCTTGTTTTAAAATACTTCAGTGTCTTAATCTGGTAAATAATTGAAGTTGAGAGATTTAAACTGATATAAATCATAATATTTTAGTGAAGCATGATGATGTGGTTGGTAAGATTATTGTGTGTTGAGAAGACGAAAAACTTTATTGGAATTTTATGGTCTTAAAGTTCCTGCTGTGTTAGTAAATACCATTCTGATTCTCCTTTTAGGAATTACATACTTTTTTTACTCAGATACAAAATGCACATTGTGATCAAACTTAGTTCCTAGATTCCATGCCAGTGAACCTTATGGGACAAATTGTGGCTTTATTTCACTTGCATGTAAGAAATCACTGTCTTACTACATATAAGGAGCAACAAGGAAGAGAAAGCTTATAGTTTCCTATACATGTGGAAAAGGATGGAATATTTATTTTTCTTTGAATCTTCATGGTTAACTTTTAGCTGTGAGGTGGAGAGGGGAAGCCTTTTTTTTTTCTTCCTTTGTCTAGGTCATGTTGGAGCTGCATTGCACACTGCATTGCAAATGTTAGGTACAGCTAACAATCGTTTTTTCTTAAATCCTCATTGAATGCCCAGATATTATTGAAAGCTGCTGCTGTTCAGAAGGGTAATGATGACAGAGCTGGGAGGTAAATTTCAGTTGCGGGGGGGAAGTTTTGGATCTAACGGAGTCTCAGGTGATCAATAACAGGAATGGCTTGTTATTGTTGGTGTGATAGGTGTATAGGGACTGTAGCTAAAAAGATGTTACTGGCCAGCTTGTTGAACACATCCATATTAAATTCTGTATCAAAAGAACATTGAAATTCTATACCTATGTGGCTACTGGAGGCAGTGGGTATGTCTAGCTGGAAGGGTTGGAGATTAGTCTCCTGTTTCATTTCAGAATGACTTATGTGGTAAAGCCGGGAATATTGTTTCACAAATACTTAGAGATCTTGACTTACATAATCGGGTATGAGAATTTGATTTGACAATCAATCTTGATTTACATAATCAGATGAAAAAGTTGGGAGTTTTGTTGCTTTTCTACCCAAATGCTGCAGTTTTCCATGAGTTGGTGGAAAGAATAACACCATTCTTGAGAACTCTTATGATGCTGCTCTTTTCATGAGAGAGACCAAGAACACGTAAATAATCCACCAGATTTTCATTTTTCTATGCAAAAGGTTTTGCAATCTGAAGAAACTTAGTTATACTAATGTTAAAAAGAATAGGCAGACTGCTTAGTTTTCCCAAAAAGTTCTAGTATTTGTGCTATATACGTAACTGAACAAATCCTTGCTAATGAAATTGCTATTGAGAGATCCAAAGAAAGGTTTCAACCTTTTACTTCTCTGAAAGCATTGCTTAGTCAGTTAAAGGCTAGATTAGCTCTGTTAGGGTCTTTCGTTCAGGTACACAGTGGTTTGTTTGTCAGGATTATGATTTCTGGGTTGTAGTGTGTTAATGTGTGGCTTTTGTTCTTTTATGCCAGATCAGTGAGAAACAAAGCATGTGTAGTTTTTGATTGTCAAGAATAGGATCCATCACTGAATGTTGCTGATTGCTCTGTAGTTAAAATTGGTGACCTTTATTCAATACAAGTATTTTCAGTAGGTCTTGAATGCCTTATAAACAAGACGACTATGAAAGCTTTTTAAGTAAATGCAGGAATATTCCATTCCTAAAGCAAGCAAGAAAACAAAACAAACCAATCAAAAACTCACAAGAAACCTCCCACTCATTTGCCCACTGAATGTGTTGAAATAGGAGTAAAGTTTAGGACAGAGGTGTAAGAGCACAAGTGCTGGAAGTATAGTGGTTTCTACACTGCAGGTTTTTAAGTGGTCTAATTGTTTGTGCTTCTTTACCAAAGCTCCAAATTTAGTCCTGTTACAGTGACCTCTGATTTAAAAATATTTTCCAGTGGTCCACTCAAATTAAGGGAGAAAGTGATGGTTATGTCTACAGTTATGACAGTCATTTAAGTCCTTCATGAGGTCAGTTGTGGTCTTTTGTATGGAAGATGAATGTTCTCATCTTTATTTGATTTTTTTTCTACAAATGTAAAGTATAAATTTCAATATTCTGGGAAGGAGAAGTAGTTGTCATTAATAGCTACAATATCAATGGCCTAGTTAAATGTTATAATATTTTCAATCAAGAGCAATTAACTCATCTCTCAAACATCTTCCAAGTCAAAGTAGCCTGCTGCTGTTGTAAGGGACCTATATACATGCTGCTCAGCAGCACCACGCTGAGTGGTAAGTAACTTCAGAAATTTTAGGTGCTTATGCTGAAGATTTCTGGGTTTTGTCTTGAAATGGCAGTCACAGCAGATTAGATTATACTTGGTGTGATAGAATTGTAACCAGTAAATAATTATGTTTAGAACCAGTTATTTGTGTTGCTTCACTCAAGAAAGAGTTTTTGTTTTAGTGACAAATTAGATCCTTAAAATTAACAGTGGAAAAAAGTGTCCGTTTGGGATAATAAACCTATTATTTCAAAAAACTTAAGAGCTTCTTAATATTGGTTGTATTTCTTTGCTCTTTTCAGTGCAACAAGTACGTACAGTGTGTTCAGGTGACCATTTTTCCTTCTTTTCTTTGATAGTGGTAGAGCTACTTCACTCAGCTGCTTCTTTCTGCTTCTAGCTTAATGGCTATCGCAAGAGCAGTGAAGAGGGCTCAAAATCAATTCAACATTTTTGAGTCTGGTTTATGGCCTCTTGAGAAAAAAAACCAGCTGTATTCATCACAGCTTCTATGCTAAATCATAATTTCCCAACGTAATTATTGATGGATGTTTCTCAGCTTTTCACTGTCTCTCAAGTTCTGGTGAGAAGTAAAGGAGCTGATGTACTATACGAGGAAATGTTTGTTGTTTTTCAAGCTGGTTTAGAGCTTGACGGGGATGGTGGGAGGTCAGCATAGAAGTAGTTGCACTTTATTCTTTTCCATGGTAATGAGGAAGTTTTGTATGTTAGAATGTTCAGAACATGGTTAGATTCTTTTTCATTTCCTATCAAACACCAATTTTTTTTAGTCTTGGGGGCATTAAATTGTGCCGTAATGGATTACAGAAATCCCGGGGCTGCATTGTACAATTAATGTAATGAACCTAAGTTTACCATTTACTGAGTGAGCCAATCCTGAAAGCTGTTCCTGCGACTTTTTCAGATTGATATTTGAAGTAATAGAATTTAGAATTAGTCAAAGATTTCAGTTTGTTGCTTAAAGATAATTCTCTTTTTTCCAGAAGGCTGTGAGAATGTGAAAATAGCTTTTTAAACAAACTATGTTTAATTAATAAGCTAAAAAATACAGAAATAACTCTCAATATGGTGATAATAAGTGGTCTTGTGGTTCACTGGTATTTCACTACTTCTCTTTCTCAGCCTATGATGTAAAAACCTTTAGATGGTCATTACTGAAATAGAGATTAGGTGTGTAATTAACCA
The DNA here is from genome assembly GCA_013389945.1 of Fregata magnificens. Lineage (NCBI taxonomy): Eukaryota > Metazoa > Chordata > Aves > Suliformes > Fregatidae > Fregata > Fregata magnificens. The sequence continues at coordinate 298 of WAAD01012272.1, read as the reverse complement.
AGGTTTAACTTTTGATGCCTTTACAGAAAGGGAAAATTTATTTTCCTTCAATCTTACTCTACTTGGAACAACAAAAAAACCCCACAGGAAACTGATTAATTTCAGTCAAAACTGCTGTGTATTGAGACAATATTATCTGAGGCTGCCTATATTTGGCCAATTTTTTATTTTTCTGAAGTGTAACTGATTCAGTAATTAGTTTTACTGTGGTAGGCTGAGTATCATATAAATCTGTTTAATATCTGCCCAAACCACTATTGGCCTGGAATCAGTTTGTCAGTAACACTATTCTCTGTTC
>WAAD01012270.1:171235-195796 GCA_013389945.1 Fregata magnificens | reverse complement strand
CTCCCTGCACGAACTGCCGCGCAAACTGCCGCGCTACTCCCTTCTGACGTGCCAGGCCCTGTTCGCCGCGCTCCTGGTCGCTCGCGCTCCCTGGGGGCTGCTCTTGTAGGTGAGGGGGTTTAAGCCGCCGTCACTCTTGTCCCCGCCCCCGCTGAGTCAGAGCTGCCGCTCGTCAGGAGCCCGCTCTTTCCCGCTCTGGGGGGGGAGGGCAGGGGTACCCTCTCCCTCCCTGCGCTTTTGCCTTCGCGGGTTTGCCCCCTTAGCACGGGTCCCCCGGCGCGATCCTCCGCTCCGGAGCCCTTCGCCTCGGTGGCGAGTTAAAGTTAAAGTTAAAGATTATTTTGGGGATCAGTTACTGACTTTTAAGGTTAAATAAAAAGTGTAGGTATATATTATAAAAAGATATGGCAAAGTTTTTTTACATCTTAACAAGCTTTTTTTTAATAAATTATGAGCAAGTATTTACTGACAACAGTAGAGGTAAGATGGTCTAGCTCTAACAAAAGGTCCTGTTGAACACTCCTGCAGTGCAGCTGCAAAGAACAGAAGAAATTGTGTGAGTGGAAGTAAACATCTAAATGGTATGTGTAGCAATAAGGAAAGATCTCAAGTTTCCTGTAGTGTCTATACTTCATACAACAGGACAGGGCATGGGCATAAGTTACCTGTGATCCTTCTCATACTGTCAGTCACTGCTAGTTAAGCTTCACTACCAGAAAAAGCACACAGGAGTAGCTTAAATGTCCTATGGAGCTGTCTAATGCAAAATCTTTGTCAACAGGGTGGCCAGCCTCATGAGGAAAGCTCTGAAGTAGGAATGATGGGAAGGGAGATCACAATCCACAGTTAAGTAGTGGACAGGGGTCCAAAGTAAAGGGTACAGGGTGACAGAAACAAAATATACGTCAGAAGCAAAAAAACCCCAAACCCCAATTTGGGAGAAGGCGGCATGAAAGTACACACACAAATACATGCAGCATGGAAAGTGAGCAGGAAGAATTATAGTTCTCCATGAGTTCAGAGAACAACAACATTGTTGGAATAACTGAGACATGGTGAGCCAGCCTGCATGACTGGAGCGCTGCAGTGAATGTGTAGAAGCTCTATAGGAAAGTCATGGAGGGAGGAGGAGAAGAGAGGCTGCCTTCTCTGTGAAAGAGCGGCTTGAATGTATGGAGCATACAGAGCAGGTGACAGGCTGGCTGAGAGCTTGTGGGTCAGGATCCCAGGAAAGGCCAGTAGGAATGATGACATGGTCGGAGCATGCTACAGGCCACCAGATCAGGGTAAGGAGGGAGGTAAAGGCTTCTCTAAACAGCTCGAAGAAGTCTCTCACTCACAGACTCTGGCACATATGGGGGAACTTCTGACATCTGCTGGAAAGGCAACACAGCAATTCAAGCAGTCAGGAAGATCTCTGGGCAGCGTCAGGGACAACTTCTTCACACAGGCTACCAGATGCACCAGCAAGGGCTGATGTGCGGCTCTATCTGCTGCTTACTAACACGGAAGGACTGGATGGGGATGTGGCCAGGACTAGCTGCCTTGGCCTAGCTCCAGATCCTGAGCAGGAGTGAGGAAGATAAGCATCAGAGTACAGGCCCTGCGCTTTCAGAGAGCAGATTTCCTCTTTTTCAGGAAGATGGTAGGCAGGATCTCATGGGAGACGGTTCCGAAGAGCAAAGGAGCTCAAGACCTTTAAGGCAGACTTTCTCCAAGCGTGAGCACAGGCCATCCCCATAGTCAGGAAAACAGGCAAGCAAACCAGAAGGTCAGCTTGGCTAAGCAGAGAACTCCTGACATAGCTCCAGTGCAAAAATTGCTTATACTAGATGGGGAGGCAGGGACAGACTACAATGGAGGAATTTAGGAACACTGCTGGGACAGGTAGGGATGGTGTCAGGAAAGCCAAGGCTCAGCTATATTTAGACTTGCAAAGGACATCAAGGGCAACAAGAGCTGCACCTGCTGCTACGTTAACTGTAAGGGAATAAAGGAGGAAAACACAGGCTCATTCCTGAATTGGGGGGTGTGTGTGTATGTGATTTAAAGACATCAAACAGAGAAGGCTTAGTTACTTAATGTGTTCCTTGCCTCAGTCTTCATTAACAAAGTCTCACGGGCTCTGTGCTTAGTCAAAGGGCTCAAGAAAAACTACCAGAATTCAGGGATTACTTGAGAAAATTTGATCCACACCAGTCCATGGGACTCGATCAGATGTATTGAAGGGTGTTATGAGAGCTGGCTGATGTCACTGTGAGTGCTATCACCTTTAGAAGGTCATGGAAATTGGGGAAGTCCCTGACAACTAGAAAAAGGAAAAAGGTGCACTCATTTTTAAGAAGTGCCAAAAGGTCAACCTGGGGATCTACAGGCTGGTCAGCCTCACTTTCATCCCTGGGAGAATCATGGAGCTGGTCCTCTTGGGACACACTTCTGGGCTCATAAAGGAGAAAGTGTTGGGCAACAGCCAGCATACATTTAACTAAGGGTAAATCATGCCTAACAAACCCAACTGTCTTCTATAATGGTGAAATAACTAGATTTATGGATGAAGGGAAAGTAGTATTTTTATACCTTGTCTTTAGCAAGGCTTTGACACCATCTCCCACAATATTTCTGTATCCAGGTTAGAACATTATGGCTTGAACGGGTGAACTAGATGGACTGTTGAATGGATAAGGAATTGGCTGGATGGCCATGTCTAAAGAATTACAGTCAATGGCTCCATGTCCAAGTGGAAACCAGTGATGAGTGGTGTCCCTCAAGGGTCTGCATTGGGACCAATACTTAGTATCTTCATCAATGACATAGATAGTGGGATTGAGTGCACCCTCAGCAAGTTTGTAGATGACACGAAGTACATCTTGGTGTGATCAGTGGTGCAGCTGATACACTTGAGGGAAAGGATGCCATCCAGAGGGATCTTGACAGGCTTGAAAAGTGAGCCCACGTGCACCTTATAAAGTTCAACAAGGCCAGGTGCAAGGTCCTGCACCTGGGTCAGGGCAGCTCCCAATATCAATACAGGGTGGGGGATGAAGGGATTGAGAGTAGTCCTGTGGAAAAGGACTTGGATATACTGGTGGACAAGAAATTAGATATGTGCTGGCAATGTGCGCTTGCAACCCAGAAAGCCAACTATCCTATGGGATATGGGCTATCTATATGGGCTGCATCAAAAGAAGTGTGGCCAGCAGGTAAAGGGAGGCGATTCTCTCCCTTGACTCCACCCTTGTGAGACTCCACCTGGAGTACTGTCCCCAGCACAAGAAAGACATGGACCTGTTAGAGCAGGTCCAGAGGAGAGCCACGAAGATGGTCAGAAGGCTGGAATATCTCTCCTATGAAGGAAGGCTGAGAGAGTTGGGGTTGTTCAGCCCAGAGAAAAGAAGGCTTCAGGAAGACCTTACTGTGGCCTTTCAATATGTAAAGAGGGCTTATAAGAAAGACAGAGAAAGACTTTTTACTAAGGCCTGTAGTGACAGGAGAAGGGGCAACAGTTTTAAACTGAAAGAGGGTAGATTTAGGTTGGATATAAGGAAGAAATTTTTCACAGTGAGGGTGGTGAGACACTGGAACAGGTTGCCCAGAGAAGTTGTGGATGCCCCATCACTGGGAGCGTTCAAGGTCAGGCTGGATGGGGCTTTGAGCAACCTGATCTAGTGAAGGATGTCCCTGCCGATGGCACATCTCAGCACACATTAGACTGCACTCAGAATACTGCGTCCAGTTTTGGACCCCTTCAAGCTGAAGGCACTGTGCTTGTTCAAGCCTGGAGAAGAGCAGGCTTTGGGAGGGCACCTAACAGCAGCCTTCCTATACCTACAAGCTGATCATTGAGAAGATGGAGACACGTTCTTCATAGTATTGCCTGGTGGGAGAACAAGAGATAATGGGCATAAGTTGAAACAAGAGGGAAGATGAAGGGGGCGTTTCTGATCTCTGGTTATCCTCGTCAAACCTTCATGATTCTTTACACATACCAAGTTCAAATTCAACTGAAACGGCTTTCAGCTTTCATTAACAACCAGCATGCAGAAGTCATGAAACACGCTCCATAGCTTGATGTTTGGAAAACATTAATACAGGGTATTCTTTTCTCTTTGATTCTTTTCGAGCTTCAGTGTATATGCGACATCGGTTTTCAAGTTTTCTTTCCAGTCTGTTGCGGAGGTGCACAAAGTCGAATTAGGCAGATGATATAACCCAAAATAAAATTTATTCCAACCAAAAGTGCTTTGATACTCCAATGAACATTAATTAATCACAGGTTTAGGATGTCAGGCGGGAACTATTACTGTCCAGCCAACATAAGAATTCTTAAGGGTCTTAGAATGAGGATCCAAAATGTGCAATCACTCACCCAAGAAGATGAGGGCTCTCAACCTCGAGGAGTTACCTTAGGCAGCATCCTGACCCAAGGGGAGAGTCCCCGACTGCAGACCTGCTCCTCCGAGGAGGACCGGCTCAATAGGTCCCCCAGCAGGGCTCCATTTATACCCTGGTCAAATCCGATCTGTGGTCATGTCCGTTGCCTATCAGCCGAGGGCTCCATCTGTTGGCCCATCAAGGGCGCAAAAAGCAAGGGCGCAAAAAGCAGCAGCAGCTGCTCTGCTTCAACAGTTGGAAAGCCCTGGTCCCTGTAAGGGCGGGTGCACCTGCCACACAGTCACAAGCAACCTAAAAACATACTATTCTTTAGAAATGGGTAAGTTGACATTCTCTTAGAATAATGTGAAGCAGAAGCTAAGACATAAAAAAACCCTAAAAGTGCAAAAAATATCAAAAGTTCAAGGTTTTGCTGCCAATAGCAGCAGCTTTGTTCCAGTGCAATAAACAACTGAATTGTAGCTTCGTCACAAAGTCAACCACCATCAGGAGATGATCAGTTTGCTAGTCTTCTGCCAAGTCCAGGAGATAGCTATCTTGGAGAATATTTGTCTCAAGCATTGAGTTCCTGCTGGAGAACTGAGACCAGCAAATGCAAACTTCTATTCATCTGGAACTGCTGAAGGACAAACCATCTTTCTTCTGACTGTAGAAAGGTACTGATCCAAAATTGCAGAGAAAGCGGATCAGTTTTTGATTTATCCACATTCATGCAAATGGATATGACTTTGTTAATCTCTAAATACTAATTACAAAAAAGGCCTTAGCCCTTACATTTTGTGTTAGTAGAGCACTGTTTGTTAAAACTGGATACAAAACAATACAAAGGATTTTGTCCATCATTCAGCCTATTTATCTTCATGCAGTGACACTAGAAAAGGAGGCTGTCCCTTCTGAGAAAAGAAGAACAGGCACTGGAAACAGTGCTGTCTCTGTCAGCTAGACTTCAAAGCACTTCTTTATGGATTACTTCAGTGCTGGTGGAAAACCTCCAAGAGAAAAGATAGCAGCTCCTTCACCACTGAATTCTACCACTTCTCTTCCATTGTTGTGTGGTCCACAAAGCAATTATTTGCTTATGATTTAAGATCTGAAGCAAAAGAAAAAGAAAAGCACACAGGTAAATTATTATGTCTTCTCTTCTAGAAATTGAACTAGTTATACAAGAATACTGCAGGCTTTAAATACTAATAAAGTGTGAAGATTAATTAAGACATTGTTACATGATCCAAACCAATCCAATTACAGCAGCTATGTGACCCCTGGTATCTGATAGCCACTAGCCATTTTACCCAAATTATCTGTTTATGGTTAGACACGTTCTTCTGCAACTGGAGCAGGTTAAGAACATTTATCACTTACTGCCAGCCACCTGCTAAGCAGCTGATAACTTGTGAGGCTGTTCTGACTCCATGACATTGGATCACATAACTAGGCACTTAAGACACCACTTTTATGCAAAGGTTCAGGACTATAATCTTAGTATCAGCTGTGCACCACACATGCATGTGATGCTGCTGCTATTTCTTCCACACAGTAATGCCAGGTGCTTTTGGAGTTTTCTCTTTGGAGGATTGCAAATAGAGCTCTTATTTGACAAGCAAGGAAACTGAAGACAAAGGGAAGTTACAGTGCAGGAAGTTAGAATCCAGCAAGTTCAAGACTACGTGCCCAACCTAACTCACTGCATGCAACGTGCATCAACCTCTAACCAATAAAGCATATGCAGGGCCCACTTACATTGGTCTTGGTGCACACAGAGCAACAGTATAAGGGGAACCAACTGGATGTTCCAAGGCACTGTGTCATTCAGTCTTTGCTTCTATTTTGATAGCACTACCTGCCCCCCCTTCCACTAGTCTCTAGCTCAGCATCACTCCAACCTAGGATAAGATGCCAGGAGACAGTCTAGGAGAGCAGCACGCGGTGACACATGGTACTCATCTCTCTAGACAATGAGAAAAAGAAGATGTCCCTAGTCTGGTTCTCACAAGGTTCCTGGATAGGCCTGAAGTATTTTTATGATTATAATTATTATCTTTAAAACCCAAGCAGATTTACTGCTTTACCTACGGCTGACTTATGCCAGCTTGATGACAAGACTAAATAACGTGATCGAGAAGCCAGCCTGGGGGGGCTGCTATTTGCTTGTGTCAATGCAGTGAGAGGGTCTGAATATGAAATTGGTGTTCTCCTCTCATTTTATAGCTGTGGTGATAAGCATCAGGTTCCACACTCCCCACAGCACGTGCAAAATGTTCTGTTCCCACACAGCTTGCAAACAGCACCAAAGAAAGCACAGATACATCTGATGTCTTGACATGACATAACAACATAACTATTTCCGATGCTAAACCTTTAAGCATGACGTAGGAGCACAGTTTAGCCAAGTAAGTAGCCCTTGCAAAGCAGCACATCATGTAGGCCATGCATAATACATTGACTTACTTCATTTGGTCTTCAGTATTACTCCTTGGCAACTAACAGGATCTGACTCAGTTATGACAAGATACCACAGCTTCCTCTCCAGCTATACAGCCCTGTTTCAAGTCTGTTTCCTTGTTTCATAACAGTTTCATTGGCAGTTTCGTCTGCATCACAGAGTCAGGTTTCTTATACTCAGTCCTAACTCCATCCCACCCTACCACTCATCCATGCTGTCTCACATTCAGAGATTTTTTTAAACTCTTTTCAACACTGTCTTCAGCAAATATCTGAATGTGATCGCTTAGCTGGTAATTCAACAGAAGAATCAAGCCTGACAGAACAGAAAACTCTGCAGCAGTAAGGTGCCACTCGCTTCCACATTCCTGTGCATTTTGGAATCTTTAAATGGATTATCTGCATCAGTGGTCTCCAAAGCGGGGTGTGCGCAAGGCAATCCATTGTGGTGCAGGAAGAAAATATTTTTGCACCATTAATAAAATTTTAAAATACTGTTTATTTCATCCTTATCCTTTTTTAATTTCTATTTGTGCATGTTTTATAATGTATGTAATACTTGAGTATGGTAGCAAATGTATATAATTTATAAATAAACTGGGTATGTATGTTCAAAATATTTTGCTGATGGGGTGCACAATCAAATAAGTTTGGAGACCACTGACCTACAACACAAAAAGCAGAAACCAGTATGAAATGCCTATAGTTACACCACTTAACTAAGGGCTATGTGACAGACAAAACAACATTTTTCCTTTTCTTTTGAGGAAAGGAAAATTGTTTTCAGTCAATCTGCAAACTTCATTTCTTACCAAACAAAAATGCTTTGATACACACTGGCTTATAGTACACATTTTCTAAAAGCTTTTTAAATTTTCTTTTTAAACATTTAAGTCAGATAAAAAACCCAAGAAGTTTCTGGTGACTCAGTTAATAAATTTGGAAACAAAACCTTTCATAGAATCATACAATATCTCAAGTTGCAAGGATCATCGAGCCCAATTCCCTGCTCCTCTCAGGACTACCTGAAACTAAACCATATGACTAAGAGCATCGTCCAGACGCTCCTTGAACTCTGACAGGCTTGGTGTCGTGACCACTTCCCTGGGGAGCCTGTTCCAGTGGCTGACCACCCTCTCAGTGAAGAGCCTTTTCCTAATGTCCCATCTGAACTTGCCCTGATGCAGCTTCATTCCATTTCCTCGTGTGCTATCGCTGGTCACCAGAGAGAAGAGATCAGCACGTCCCCCTCCGCTGCCCACCTTGAGGAAGTTGTAGACTGTGATGTCACCCCTTTCATTTCACAAATAGCAAAAAATTTTTTCCATCCATTCCTTTCTTACCTCACCCAGTGTATTTGCTATAGCTGACCTAATTTCACATCCCTCCCAAACTTTGTTTCTTCACAGATGTTTTATTTGTCAAGTACTTTTTAACTAGCTGCGTTCTATGTAGAACAGCCAGCACTGTCAAAGGCTTCAGCTCTGGGAAACCAGCTCGTGCCCTCTACCACCAGGCTCATTCTCAGTTAAACTACAGCCGTACATGCATGTACATGTAGCATGCACATAAAGCATGCTCAAAGCGCAGCAAAGCTTTACAGTGTGAGAAAGTAACAGCTTCATGCAACACATATTTCACATGCACATCTCAGCCTGTCCTGCTATCACTGCAACAGTCCCCCCCAACCCCCCTCCCTGCCTCCTGCCCTTCCTTCTCCCTTTGAATCCACCGCTGACCAGCATCCCATCCTCTCCAGTATGTCCACCTAGTGCTTACCAAGGCCCTTTATGATCAGATTTAACCTATTACTTCTGCAGAAGACCACCCGCATTTTTCTGCTGGGTCAGTTTCCTGCTACATGAGGTAGTTAAACTGGCTCACAGAGGGCTGTGATGAACATCAGAGCTGGTCCAAAAAACAAGACCTCCACTTTTAGTGATAGTAAGTGGCCAGACTGACTCAAGCCATCCTACAAATTATAGTCTATGTGGAACAATTTTCACCCATCCACTGGAAAGACAGAGCTCCCTAGAGTCAGAGTAAAGCATGCTTCAACTACAGTAAATTACAGCAAGTCTCTCAAACCCAGGTTAAGTTGATTGCCATCATTAGATGGATTCAAAGTTCAGCAACAGTTCTCAGTATCATCTTAACCTGTGTAAACTTCGCAGACACACCAGCAATAAGAAAGTTTTATTACATATTTACCTACCATTTTACTTCTGAAAATCTTACACAACTCCAGTGAAATTCTTTCTAAGCAGGTCGTGCACTTCAACTATATCCCTTGGGAATTGAGAAATTCACGATTATTGATGGCAGCTGATTTCACTTCTCCATGTTGCCACTGAATCTGCTAGGTTGGGGAAATTACTTCTACCTCCACCACCTGGCTGTCACAAAGACCAAAGACTTGGAGATATAGCACTATGCTACAGCTTCAACTATTCTGCCTTGAACCTTCCTGTTTCATGGACAGGAGTTTTGGATTTTCTACAGATAAGTGTTCAGCACGATTTTCTGCAATACTACCAGGTGCTTTGGAAGCCAAACTGATGAGTGTAGTAATTGCTCTCTTGGTGAGGGCTTGACCTTTTTTTGTTCTTTGCCAGATTTAGATGTCTCAGTAAGACTTTTCACCATAAACTAAAGGTCAATGATCTCAGTTCCAAACCTATGATCTTTAATACTTCTTGGGCATCACAGTGTGAAATTAAAGAGTAACACGAGTGAAACCAGTTAGCATTCCATAGGCTTTCTCTACTCTAGAAAAATTCTACAGAAACAGTATTCTGGTCTGGGTGGATGATAGACAAATGTAAGCCCTTGCCTGTGCAGTTTATTAAAGGATAGCCCTTATACCCTTCTGTTCTCAGATTAGTCCTGTCCCAAATCTGATTTTTTATATTCTCCATGTTGATGTACTCCAAGAAGCAGCTGCGCAACCTCACAGATGCTCTGGTCTGCACACATAGCATAGAAAACACATTGAGAGGGCAAAACATCTTTGGAGATATGTAAATGGAGGCCTGTTATGCCCCCATAGTAAATGCAGCATACAGAACTGATGACTGAGTAAAGCTTCTAACTAATTCATGGAATATGAAACAATTGTTGAGAAACATTGCCTCTTTGCAGCCTGAATTTCACTAATATTCGTAAGACGTAGTGTTGATCAACTATTCTCCCATACAGAGTAATAATCAGTTTTCTCATGCCATGTGTCAGTCTTCAGGCCTACTGGTCTGTTTGTTTAGAAAAGCTTTCCCACCATGTCCATGTAGGTTTAAAAAAACAACAAACAACGACAAGAAAGACACAAATTAAGTACTCTGCATTCTTTGTGACCAAAGAAAACACAGCTGCACACCTAAGCAAGAAAAAAACCCTTCAGTGTTCCACAATATCCCTCTACTTTGATACGATGTTCAACAGCATTCATAATTAACAAGGTAGAATTGCAGTTCAGAAATCTACTGACACAAAAATATACTGCCTTCCTGACACCTCAGCCACTATAAGCCTTTATCACTTGTTAAGGCATGGAATAAAGTAAAGGTGCAAGCATGAACAAGAGGTGTGTTATTAATGAATGTTAGTAACATTTAATCTTACAGTTTTAAACCGGCTAAATTGGCCAGTCTTCCAAACACTTCTATCACAAACATCTGATTCCCTAGCACACATCACACATGCATGTGCCCACCACACATGCACCCCTTCCCTCCTAATAATTCTCACTCTGTTCTCTACTTGAGCAAAGAGGGGTCAGGGTCATACACAGCCTGGCCCAGCACTGTCACTCCCAGTCTCTGTGACAGTCTGCACACTCTCCCAAGACACAGGGAGCTTCACCCTCACATACCTTCTGCACTGCAGCTGCAAGAGTTGCTCAGGTGTTCCCTGTTTCCACCTTCTGCACCCTGGATCACTTCTGCCAAGACAACAGGCAATACTCAGACAATCATGGAGCTCACAACAGTCCCCTTCCCCAGCCCACATGGATCAAAAGTAATCTGACTGAGAGCTGGGCCATTTGTTCAACATCAATAATAGCCCTGACCAACATCCCCCACACCCATGGGGCCATCATACCTCCCCTCTCTCCTTCATACCTGACTCCACACTGTCCTTATGCTCCCTTCCAGAGTCTGCAAAGGCCAAGCACAGAAGGCACTCAACACCCATGCTGCCACCCATAACTTCACATCAAGAAGCGTTAGGCAAATGTCACAACGAACAGACACTGCTCCACAGCGCAGGTACTTACCTTCCTCATTTACGCCATGGTCCTCTGCATGCTTGGCCAGCAAGCTGCTGTTCTGCTTAAACGTGTCTGAAGAGAGATCAGAAGACAACTACAGTCCCCTGCCTTGCTCAGCTTCAAGGTACTGGCCATTGCATAAGAGTGAGTTACTAACTACAACTCAACATGCTGCCATCAGCTAACACCAAAAAACCAACACCTTGCCCCTAAGACAGCTCCCCACCACAGAAGAGGCAGCCACCTCCCTCAGTCACACCATGGTCAACTGCACAATTGGACATCAGGGTGCTGTTCTGCTTGGTAGAGAGCTCTGAAAAGAGATCACAGGACAGCTACGTCCCACTGCTTAACTTCACAGTGGTATCGGTCATTACTTAGAGATGAGTCATGGGCTACAATTCATAAGAATTGTAATAATCATTCATGTTTGCTTAGGGGGGGTAATCCTGGAGGTCTCTAACCCAACCCCCTCTTCACTGAAAGGTCAACATTCATTTCCAGACAGGTTGCTCAGGAATTTCTCCAGTCAGGTCTTAAAAACCTCCAAGGGTAGAGACTCCATGACGACTCCATGCAGCCTGTCCTAGTGATTAGTCATGCTTAGAAGGCAGAAACCATTTTCTTGTATCCACACAGAATCTCCCCTGCTTCAATTTAGGACTATCAATCACCTTGATATCCCGCTATACACCTCAGTAAACAGCCTGGCTTGGTCTTCTTATCGGTATCCTCATAGGTATTGGCAGCTGCTGTTATGTACCCCAAAAGCCTGCTCTTCTCTGGGCTTGAACAAGCCCAGTTTCTTCAGCATCTCACAGATGAACTGTGCTCGAGCCCCTGCCCATGTTGGTGGCACTCTGCTGAACTTGCTCAAATAGATCAGCACTTTTCCAGCACTGGGTGGGCCAAACTAGGTATCATACTCTACATGTCATCTAACAAGTGCCAAGTAATGGAAAATAACCACTTCCTTCAATGTACTGGCTTAAGCACTCCTTAAAACAGCCTAGGATGCTATCAGCCACCTTTGCTGTGAGGGAGCATGGTTGACTCATTGCGTACTGTCCATAAGAACTCCCAGGTACTCCCAGCAGAGTTGCTCCCCTGCCAGTCAGTCCCCATTCTGCACCAGTGCAAGCTGTTGGTCCATCCAGGTGCAGGACCCTGCATTGCCCCTGCAGGATTTTATGAGGTTCAGGCAGGCCTCTTCTCCTCCAGCTCCCTCTGAACAACAATCCTGCCCTCATACTGATCGACTGCATTGCACATTTTGCTGTCATCTACAAACTCAATGACACCGATTTCTCTCCCTTGTCCAGGTCGCCAAAAAATAGGCCTCTGCAGTACTCTGCTTGCCACCAGCATCCATGTGGAGTACTACCCATTAATCACGCCCTGCAGGCCTAACAATCTAGCAAGTTTTCTACCCATGTAGATAGACATTCATCCAGACTAGGACATCCCCACTTAGGACTCCAACGATCTGTGGGACATTGCATAAAAAGCCTTGCTAAAGTCAAGGTGTATGACACCCATTGTTCTCCCCTCATCCACAGATCGAGTCATTTCATCAAAAAAAGGTTGTCAAGCTGGTCAACTGTGATTTATGCTTGGTAAAACCATCCTGCTTACTCCCAGTCACCACCTTTCTCCTGTGACCAGAAACATGTTCAGTTTTCAGTCCACCTCACTGCTCATCTAGCCAATACTTCATCAGCATCAGATATCACTAAATCAATCCCCTGTTCAGCAACAGGCCCACATTTTCCTTGTTTATTCTTTTACAGATAACATAGCAGCAGAAACTACTCTCATTGTCCTGGTCATCCCATAGTGGTTTCAAGCCTCCCTGAGCCTTGGCTTTGTGACACCATCCTTACCTGCCCAGGCAGCATTCCTAAATTCCTCCATTGTAGCCTGTCCCTGCCTCCCCATCTAGTATAAGCAATTTTTGCACTGGAGCTATGTCAGGAGTTCTCTGCTTAGCCAAGCTGACCTTCTGGTTTGCTTGCCTGTTTTCCTGACTATGGGGATGGCCTGTGCTCACGCTTGGAGAAAGTCTGCCTTAAAGGTCTTGAGCTCCTTTGCTCTTCGGAACCGTCTCCCATGAGATCCTGCCTACCATCTTCCTGAAAAAGAGGAAATCTGCTCTCTGAAAGCGCAGGGCCTGTACTCTGATGCTTATCTTCCTCACTCCTGCTCAGGATCTGGAGCTAGGCCAAGGCAGCTAGTCCTGGCCACATCCCCATCCAGTCCTTCCGTGTTAGTAAGCAGCAGATAGAGCCGCACATCAGCCCTTGCTGGTGCATCTGGTAGCCTGTGTGAAGAAGTTGTCCCTGACGCTGCCCAGAGATCTTCCTGACTGCTTGAATTGCTGTGTTGCCTTTCCAGCAGATGTCAGGGAGGTTAAAGACAGACACACATAGAGTACCGTCTTCCAGCAGAGACAATAATGGACAGCCTGACTCCATTTCACAGAGTAGCAATCTCTCCAAACCCAGACAGAAACTGGCAAAGCTTCCTCTTGGTCACATCAGCTCTTGCTCCTCACTTAAGTGCTTCATGTGCACACACTGGGAGACTGGAGGCCCCCTTCCAGAGATCTCCCAACAGGCAGCATTAACTAGAAGACCAGAAGCCAGCACTCCAGCAGGGACTGCCACTTGACGAGTATTTTCATCTCAGTCTGACTGGTATTTTTTTTTTTTAAACCTCACTGATGTCCAGAACACACCTCCTTCTAGGCCGTATGCTCTACTGGGGTTATTTCCAAGGGTGGTAAAAACTCAAGACTCGCTCTGCCCTAGCAGAACATAAAACAGCTGCTCTTGACTATGGCCTGGAAGCTGGTTAACTCTGCTCCTGATACTCTTGCACAGAGGACAGGTATTCAGCATTCATGGCACAATCCCCCCAACACCACCATTGAGAAGTCGCTCTGAGCCTTCAACTCTCAGGAATCCTGGCCAGTTTGCCCACTGGGTCATTAGCACTGACTGCTCCATAGAACAGGCACTTACCTTCCTGATTTACACCATTGTTAACTGTCTGCTTGTCTTTCAGGGCACAGTCCTCCTTGTTCAATTCTTTGCCTGAAAAGAGATCAGAGAAGAGCTACAGTCCCTCAGGAGCACACTCCATTGCTTCTTTCCCACACCAGCATAGGTCATTGCTCTGTGCTGTCCAGAGCGCAGCAGCACACCTTCTCCCCGGCAATTGTTACAGACTGCTGTGCTACCAGCAGAAGCCCTATTTAAAATTGCTTTGTACATGCATTTCATAGCCTTGCCTGCTGTTTATCATCTGTACAGAAGTGATCACATGCTACCTAGGTGCCGCAGGGTGTACTGCACAAAGCTGCACTGACTCCCATTCCTGATGTTCCCACTCTATACTGCAACAAAATGAAGTATTTTCTTTTGTTCCTCTAGTGTCCAAACAGACAACCTTTATTTACAGATCTGATTCTCTTTTGCCTGAACTGTATGTTTCCCTTTTTTCTTCCATAAGACAGGCATAAAATAAACCTCCTTCTCCTATATCCATGTTGATGTATTTGGAAATAGTTACACAAGTGATAAGACAATCCCACAGTGCACCACACCTTCGCCATCAGCTACACAACCCCTATTTCTTCAGATGAGGAAAGCTGTTCTACGCCCATTACAATTCATGCACGAAGAATAAGTGGAAAAACCCAGGGGCTTCTGGGTTCCTTTCCTTATTGTCATCATTAATGATTTTTCCCTCAATCAGGAAAAACTGCCTTCTCCAACTCCCTTATTATCAGCTACTTGTGGAAAATGGTGGAAGAGTTAGTGAGTAAATGAATCATCAGTGCAACAACCTGGGGAAAAAAAACCATTTTTTTGCTGACTTGAACTATAATGTTCATATTTCACTATCCCTCTGGAGGAAAAAGAACTTCTAGAAGAAAACACAGGTCCCAGAATTTCCTTGAAATTTACACTGGCTGTACTAAGAAAACAAACCTGGGGCTTTGCTTAGCTGCCTGGTGAATGCAGTCAAAAGACTTCCCTAGAGTATAAAGTAAGTGCAAGATACCGCATCCAGAAATGGTGCTTCTCTAAGGAAAGAAGCCTGCTGTATCTCCCAAATTAGCATTTTGCGACCTTGTAAGCATCCCATCTCTAAATCGGCATGTTGAGGCTCAGATCTATTTGCCATCAATACAAACAAAGCTTTGAAGTTGCAGCATTTTATTATCTTAGGTCTTGCTTGAGGGTTTCTTTCCAGCAGAAAGCAAAGATCACCTACCCATAACAACATACTATAAAAATATCCTTGCACTCTTTTGCATGCAAAAAAAAGATGACATTAGACAAAAGGGTAATTTGCTTATTGACTATAAAAAGGGGTTCCTTCATACATGCCTAGCTCTTCTTTCCACAGATGGTGAAGTGATTTGCAAACACAGCATGCAGCATCATTTGCATCACATCAAGAGGGAAGCTGAAGCCCCAAGAAGGTATTTGGTCAGTGCTGTTGAACAAACATAAGGATCCAGGTCTTTTTGACTTCTCATCTACTGATCTACCCATCAACATTTACTGTTCCTAAGGCAACAGGTCTTTCTAGGCCAACAGGGGAATGGTAATCTCTACGCTGAGAACATGCTAATATGTTTTAGACTGCAAAAGGCCATGTCCAAAAGTAATTCCCTCCTTCATGTTCCGCTGTTTTAGGGCACCATCTCACTTGTTACCTGCTTCGGGCTCTTCATTCTCATAATCAACAGCTTGTGAAGATGTAGCTGCAAGCAAACAGAAATCCTTTTTAGAAATGTGTATGGAGGTAGTCTGCAACAGTCTGCAAAATATGCAACTCAGCCTTAAAGTGACAGTTTCATTGTAACACTGAGCAAATACTCCTGAGAACTAGTATGTTATGCCACTTCATTGAAGGACTCACAATTAATTTCAACTTCAACTTCCCTCCAGCAACCACTTAAGGTCCCAGACCATAATCAACATTATCTACACTTATGCCTACAGCTTTACAAAATCTTTCTGAAGTGGGTTTATTTAAGGTGATAAAGCTGCACAGATTTGCCATAAAAAGCCAGAGACAGCTGAGAAGAGAATCCACATCTTTTTTTACTTCGTCTGTGTGTTGTACTAACATTGTGACTTTAAACCCTTTTTCTTTGCAGACCTTAAAGAATTGCTAATAGAAACATGGGCCATTCTAAAGTGAATTTAAGTGCAATACCAAAAGGAGGGGATTTTGGTTGGTTTTTTTTTTTGTTTTCCTTGCCATCCTTCTCCTTTTTTCACATTCAAATCCATCCATAGTCTCTAGACTTCAGTGATCTCTGAACCATGGGCTAGAGCCACAGCTTTAACAAATGTATGAAAGTATCAGAAGAAAAATGAAGTGGTGCCCAATGACAGGACAAGGGGCAATGGGCACAAATTAGAACACAGGAAGTTCCAGCTGAACATGAGAAAAAACTTCTTTACTGTGAGGGTGACAAAGCATTGGAACAGGCTGCCCAGAAAGGTTGTAGAATCTCCTTGTCTGGAAATATTCAAAACCCGCCTGGACGCAGTCCTGTGTACCCTGCTCTAGGTGAACCTGCTCAAGTAGGGGGGTTGGACAAGATGATCTTCAGAGGTCCCTTCCAACCCCAACCATTCTGTGATTCTATGATTCTGTGAAGTTCTTTATGCAAAATCCTGCTAAAAAGCTCATAAGACTTTGATATGCTGGGGCAGGGGGGGTAGAAAGGAAGGAAAAAACCCCAAACAAACCCAAGAACAAAAAAACCCAAACCCCTGCTTTCATAGCGCTGTCCCCCTACAGATAGGCCAGCAAGAAATTGCCATGGGGGACACTGGGAATGAGCAATGTATTACATTCATGCCCAGCCCTAATATGAAGCCTGGGTTTAGAAAAATAATCAACCAAATTTCTGAAAGAAGTTTATATAAATGGGACAGGCAGGTAAGATTAAAAGAGGTGAAAGAAATATTAACCTCATTTCAGCACGTAAACCAGCCCTAACCGAACAGGTAAAGAGTAAGTTCTCCAACAGACAGACTGCCCTATAGCATGCACTTTTCCAGCCCTCATCCTGAGGTCAGCCCCCATTCTCCGTTGTCAGAAGCGGAATTCACCTCCAAAGAGAGCTGCTGACCAGGCAAATCTCAGGCCATTCACTGTCAGTAATTCTGCCAGCCCCACTAACACATCCACTAAGTGCAGGTCCCTACGATTATCCAATATTGGACCTCAACTGAGACTTTGATGCTGCGTGTGCACATACTGAAAATCAACTCTTTGAGTTTGCAGCCTACGCACTGCAAAAATGGAAAGAGCAGATCAGACTCCTTGCTCCAACCAATGGCAGATGTTTAAAAACATCTATACCCCAATACAGGTTTCCTGCCTCTGAGTTAGGCTGTTCTTGGCTGTCCACAGAGCAAACTAGCTGACCTTCAGTGTAGGGACAGATCAAGAAACAAATCTAGAACTCCAAGATGACAGCAATGCAGGCTGTCAGGAGGCACGTAAGTCCCTATGTATCAGCTGAGCACACTGGATTGTTAGATCAGATTCAGCGTAAGGTATTCAGCAGGCCCTGGTATGAGCCTGTCCCAACAATAAATCTGATCTTGAGAGCAACTTTATGATGCTCTCAAAAAAGGCAGTGAAAGCACACTCAGGTAGGAATGGGAGAGGCCATAGATAAGTAAGTAGAAACACACAGTAAACGAAACACCCAGTGTGAAGGAGAAATATGCAAATACAAACGACAGTGTTTCCCAGTACACAGAGCCCAGTCTCCGAGTGCAAGAAAGTTCAGTGTATTATTTCCTTCAAATCTATTAGCCTTTGCCTAAGTTGTACTCATTTCTAGTACTGTATTTACAATACATCCCACGGTCAGATATTTTCATACATTCCTTAGATCAGCATAATGTTGAAGCATGCTAAGCTCAATTAGGAAATGCTATACATACCTCTTCTGTATAGGAATCCTAGTATTCCTACAACTGGAATTAAGAGAACAAAAGCCACAATAAGACCACCTCTGCTTCTTTTGTGATAGCTGTCTCCTTTAAAAAAATAAAATAAATAATGATTGGTTAGTTAAAAAGCAACTGTGTGATACACTACTTCAGTAGAAATACAACCCTGAGTATGTTTTATAGCTATTTGTTTTTAAAAAAGTAACCTCAAGAAATTAATGCACCAGAGTCAGTTATTAGCAAAACCCTAAGCTAGCTCCAGGAAGGTTACATAATAGGTACCTTAGTTCAGTGAAGGCACATCACCGTTCGAAAGGCAATGGCTATTCCATTTTTTGGCCTATGAAAGGCCGAGCCAGATCTCAGCCAAATGAAATTTCAGCAAATATCTTGTATTGGGTTTGCATGGCAAGATTTTGGTAGCGGGGAGGCTGCAGGGGTGGCTTCTGTGAGAAGATGCCAGAAGCTGTCCCCATGTCAGACAGAGCCAGGTCCAGCTGGCTCCAAGACTGAACCACCGCTGGCCAAAGCTGAGCCCATCAGCGACAGTGGTAGCGCCTCTGTGATAACATATTTAAGAAAGGGTAAAAACTGCTGTGCAACAGCAGCTGGGGGAGAGGAGTGGGAATATGTGAGAAACAGCCCTGTAGACACCAAGGTCAGTGAAGAAGGAGGGAAGGAGGTGCTCCAGGCACGAGAGCAGAGATTCCCCTGCAGCCCGTGGTGAAGACCATGGTGATGCACGTTGTCCCCCTGCAGCCCATGGAGGTCCATGGTGGAGCAGATATCCACCTGCAGCCTGTGGAGGATCCCACGCTGGAGCAGGTGGATGCACCCAAAGGAGGCTGTGACCTCGTGGGAAGCCCATGCTGGAGCAGACTCCTGGCAGACCTGTGGACCCGTGGAGGGCGGAGCCCACGCTGGAGCAGGTTTTCTGGCAGGACTTGTGACCCTGTGGGGGACCCAGGCTGGAGCAGTCTGTTCCTGAAGGACTACACCCCATGGAAAGGACCCACCCTGGGGCAGTTCGTGAAGAACTGTAGCCCGTGGGAAGGACCCATATTGGAGCAGTTCGTGGAGGACTGTCTCCCGTGCGTGGGACCCAACGCTGGAGCAGGAGAAGAGCATGAGGAGGAAGGAGCAGCGGAGACAACATGTAGTGAGCTGACTGCAATCCCCATTCCCCATTCCCCTGCTGCTCAGGGGAGGAGTTAGAGAAATAAGGAGTGAAGTTGAGTCTGGGAAGAAGGAAGGGGTGGGGGGAAGGTGTTTTAGATTTGTTCTTGTTTCTCATTATCCTACTCTGATTTTGATTTGGCAAGAAATTAAATTAATTTTCCCCAAGTTGAGTCTGTTTTGCCTGTTACGGGAACTGCTGAGAGATCTCCCTGTCCTTATCTCAACCCACAAGGCTTTTGTCATATTTTCTCCCTCCTGTCCCACTGAGGAGGGGCAATGACAGAGCAACTTGACGGGCACTTGGCAGCCAGCCAAGATCAACTCACCACATGCCTCATGTCTAATAAGTCTCTAACACATAATTCTTCTCAGTACAAGAAGGACACTGAGGTGCTGGAGCGTGTCCAGAGAAGGGCAACGAGGCTGGTGAAGGGACTAGAAAACAAGTCTTATGAGGAGCGGCTGAGGGAACTGGGATTATCTAGTCTGGAGAAGAGGAGGCTGAGGGGAGACCTTGTCGCTCTCCACAACTACCTGAAAGGAGGTTGTAGTGAAGCGAGTGTTGGACTCTTCTCCCAAGAAACTAGCGATAGGACGAGAGGGAATGGCCTCAAGTTGTGTCAGGGGAGGTTTAGATTGGATATCAGGAAGAATTTCTTTACCGAAAGAGTGGTTAAGCATTGGAACAGGCTGCCCAGAGAGGTGGTGGAGTCGTCAACCCTGGAGGTGTTCAAAAAAGGTATGGACGTGGCACTCCAGGGCCTAGTTTAGGAGTCATGGTGGTGTTAGTTGATGGTTGGACTTGATGATCTTAGAGGTCTTTTCCAACCTTAATGATTCTGTGATTCCAGTGAAGGAGGAAGATCTATACTGGTAAACCATGAAAATTACTTTTGCACAGAAGTGGGAAATTTTGTCAGTTAGGGACTGCCTTACACACCCTACAAACCAGATGGTTCCAAATGTGTTCTCATCCTATGTTTTTAAAACAAACAAACAAACAAAAAAACAAGCCTCAAGCTGACCTGAAGGTCAGCTGAGGCTGTCCCAAAGCAATAAGCAACAGAAGGAAAACTCTCTTTTCTCCTTTTTGTAACTGTCTGTCAAGGAGGAAAAGAAGTATGCTCATTGACCCATGCACGTGCTAGGTGAGAAGTTATTTTATCTAACGGCTGCTAGATGACTCACTTAAAATGACTGAATGGTTTCATTCCAGTTCATGGAAAGCAGTACAAAGAGCACGATAGTAATTAACATTCATTACACAAGGCCAGAAGGTTCAGAAGAGATCTTCTAAGTGTGTCTCCCTCTTTAGTATTATTATTCATTTCAAGTCACAGCTGAAGGTTTTAGCCTGTTGAGATCCCTGCAAAAAGTATCTTTCCGGGGACATCAAACTGTCAGTCTCATAGCTGTCACCAACCTTAAACACACTTTTAGCAGACAAATCACTTCCGATGCTTTTTACTCTTTAAATGCAACTTCCTGAGAGGTCAGTAGAAGTCTTACAGTCAAAGTCCAGGCTGCTTCCCAACCTAGCCTCTCAGACTTCTGTATACAACCTGACCCATTCATTACCTTTTTTATCTGGATAGCATCGACTCAAAGAGATTTCAGAGCTCTTTTCCGTTTGAGAGAATTTAATGATACATGAAGCTTTCTCGGAAGCATCAACATTCTTCTTAGGGATGAAAACTTCTGGAGTCTGATCAGTGCTTGGTATGCTACTGAACTTCCAAGTATAATTCAGAGGCTTCTCGAAATCTGCTGTACATTTTAACGCAAGGCCATCACCACTGATGTTGCAACTTATTTCAGGTTCTGAAGGGGGAGCTAAAAGGAGAGAAAACATTCTATACCACTTTGGTTATAAACTGCCTTGAATTTTAGCACAACAAAAGCAGCAGGAGAGTGCATCGATAAAAGTGTATGCGTAAGGTGTGCATGTGTGTGCGCATGCATGTGCATGAGAGAGAAATGTATTTCTAAAAGTGGCCCTGTTCGTGGTTCTTCAGTGCCTAGTTTGAGACTCCTCATGGTTCATTGTCAATAGGACTAATATACACACTGGTCAAATATATTACCCACAGACTACTAGTGAAGCTGCATAGATCTGCACAGGATGATGCCACAGATATTCAAGCACGTATAATACACCTGCAGGAGCATCTTTAGTAGATTCATAATGCCTGGGATAACTTGGTCAGCTTGCTCAGAGAGTTTGGTTATCTCCCTAAAAGTACACAGTGTGCCATCTACACACATTCTAGGAGTAATTCCAAGGTGAGTAACGATGGGCACACAAATTAGATGCCACCTTTGAAAATTTGTTTAAACTGCCTAAGCAACTTAACAATAGAGCCAAAGAACAGCCCCCCTCTGTTTCTGTTTGCTTCCCTGACAAATAAGCAATCCCCTTTCTAGCCTTCTTAAAGTGAATAAAGTGGTACAAATTCTTTATGCAGTTCTCCCACTACTTACCTAACACAACAAGTACGAAGGTTAAGACATCATATTTTTTCACAGAATCCACGTACTCTAAGAGGTATGTGCCAGCATCATTGTTCTCCAAGTTAAATATAGTCAAGCGTCCATTCTCCTTGTTAAGCAAGCCTCTGTTACGGAGCGAAGTAAAATATATCGGTTTGCTTTGCCCTTCCCATTCAGCCACTTTATCCTTGTTTTTCGTCCAAATAATTTCCCCTAGTTTTTGGTCTATTTTTACTGGAAAAGTAAAATTTTCTCCCACGATGCCAAACACGTCCTCACAGTGGATGTGTGCTACAGGGGAAAAAAAAAAAGGTTACTTTAACAATTGTTTTATAAACTATTGCTTGACTAATGCTGTATGTGCAATCAGATACATTCAAATTTAGGTTAGAAGCACACCACAGTGCTGCAAAGTAAGGCATGTGTCAGTTAAGAATTACCCAAACCCAGCCTGTCTGCACAATGATGTGACAGGCACCGCAAAGGAATCCAGTTTCCACATTCTGGTCCCAGGTAGAATCATTGTCCTGATATTCTTCCCTATCCTAAGGTCCTCTATCATCAGTACTTTCCCTCTGTTCACTTGAATTAGGCCTCCTGCCCATGGTCTGGTGAAAAAGATGAAATAAATTGTTGTCACCAGCAAAATCTATCTCAGCATCTTGTTGCAGAATGCCCAGACTGAAGCTCCTGTTGAGCAAATAAACTGCAATTTTTCCAGCATGAATATTCAGAGTTAGTAAAAAGTACACTTCTGACACAAAATTGCTACTCGATTCAAAGCACCTGCTCCAAAATCATGCGGATGCTAGGGATTTCCTTTGGAAATGTCACTTAAGCAAGTTTCTTTCACAGCCAATGTATGTGAAATAGCATCCCAACCTCTGAGATCTAGCAGAGCTGCAAGCAAGAAATGGGAGCTGTCCAGAAACCTTAACTGCTATCAGTTTTGAATCAATCATATGCTGCTAAAAAAGGCCCAGACATTCAATACAAATAAACAATGACAAAAAAGAAGAGGGATAAGATATTTTCTCTAGCTTTTATTAAAAACAGCTACATGTGTGGGGAAAAAAAAAACCTACTGATCTAACAGATGAGACCAAATTCTGCTGTGGGGAAGGGATACTGTAAACCATTAGTATCTCTGTGTCCCTGCTTCAGTCTTCAGCAATCACCT
This sequence comes from Fregata magnificens, assembly GCA_013389945.1. Taxonomy (NCBI): domain Eukaryota; kingdom Metazoa; phylum Chordata; class Aves; order Suliformes; family Fregatidae; genus Fregata; species Fregata magnificens. Next base: position 172,848 of record WAAD01012270.1, on the reverse strand, counting down.
CCTACTTCCAAATAGCTCTGAATGGCTCTAAAAAAATCACAAGACTACTGCCATAGCAGACATGTATGTAGACATAGACAAAAACATGTCAATACTGAGTTCGTTACACTTGCATTAAGGACTCGATTCTGCTCCATGGTAGCTGGTAACTTTTTACTACTAAGTTGAAGGAAGGGCATGATTAAGTTATAAATGAGGTCTCATATTAAGGCAAGATTCCCCATATGCACCATGGAAAACTTCTTTTTAAACAGTAACTGTGCATGGTGAAAGGAAAATATTTCAGAAGCCTACTCCTCAAGCCAACTGCTCCCAAATGACAGCTCCTATTTTGGGTTTGGTTTGGGTTTGATTTTTTGGTGGGGATTCCTAAACGGTATCAAGTCATGAACCCACCACAATCCCTATATCATTCTGTGCTTCCCTTGCTTCTCATGTCATCATTGTATGAAAACTTACTACTGTTCATAAACCAATGCGGATACTACAGCTTTATCACATCAAAACAAGTCACTTCCCTTCACTGTATGCGAGTCCAGAAAACAAACTATAGCCCATCTTGCTCCACATCCTACCTCCTTTCCATATGAAAGCAGCCAGGAGGTCAGCCAGGCCAGTCATTAAGAAGATTAGGTTCCCCACTGGCAAAGAACAATGCTCATCAGCATACTAAGTGTTCTGCTGTTCTGTCTGGTGCCACACCATAGAAACAAAGACTTTCTCAGACAGGAGACTGAAGGCAAGCAATGGGAAACACACTTCTGTGTGCTTGGGTACAGAACTGCACACACAGAAGGTCTTCTCCATGCCTTACTTCTCATGGACTATCCAATTTGTTTGCAATTTACCTATGAAAGTACTCTCCTCATGCCATTACAGTTTCTGCTTCTTGTTGTCTGCACTTACACTGTGGCCTTTCCCAGGCACAGGGACTGGAAAAGTAAACAGGGTAGAGGGGGCACAACTATCACCCCCACATCTTTTCAACACAACCCACCTGCCCCTCTTTGTCTTCTATCCTGTTCAGACAGCTTTAAACATCTCACTTGCTCCTGCTGCTCCAGTATGAGCATCTCTTTCCACCCATCTCAATTAACAACTTCCAGAAAATATTAGAACCCAGGAGCTCCAACATTCGTGTTTGGAGACCACAAGAGGGCAGGATGCTGGGCAAGATTGATATTGAAGGGTTAAAACAACCATGATGGTTGGCCTTGAAGCCTTGAGGAGGTAAGAAAGCCCCTAAAACAAAGATCTGCAAATACCTGTCTTGGGGTTAGCCATTGTTCAGGCAGAAGCCACAGCAGGAGTAACTTAGTGGTAACTGATAGGATAAAGGTATGACCTCTGGTTACTTTAGGTAATTATAATACTAAAAAGCACACCCCTAGGAGGAGACCTTAGATGTAAATGTGAGCCCACCTTAATATAATGAACCAAACTAAAAGTATGACATGTGCAGACAAACTTTTGTACAAGCAACCAATTAGATATTTTAATGTGACTTCTTTTTGTTATCGTTTGTATAAAAGACCCCATGTGTTTCTAAAAGGTGTGCTGGCTGATGTTAAATGCCCGGCACCCCACTCTGCATGTTGTAAATAACCAAAGGG
>WAAD01012270.1:159428-171141 GCA_013389945.1 Fregata magnificens | reverse complement strand
TCCTGCTACAGAGAAGGCTGTGAAGATACGGGAAGGCCATAAATCAGTCAGCAGTGATAAAAGGGAATTCCTTGGCCCAGAAGACACTGAAGCACTGAAACTAGGGGAAAGGTAATTCCGGCAGGGGGAGATCGCGACCACCGACTCAAGGACCACCCACTCAAGAAACCCTCCGACTCAAAAGAACAAGGAAGTAAAAGTCTGAAAAATCATAGTGGGCATGCGTAGTCATTCACATGGTAGGCGAAGAGTTTTTAACCAATCATTTAACAGAAGGATAATGAATATGTATTAGCTATGTATCCATACATGTATAAAAGATTGTTTCTTAGACTGATTGAACGAACATGATCTTGGGAGGAGCTATCCCCTGTGTTCCCGGCGCCGTGAATAAAGAATGCCTGCCTTTTAACACTACATTGGTGTTACGAGGTTTATTCCCGATTTCGGTGACATGCAGACTGGCAATAAAGACAAATTTCTCGACTCTGTGTGTTGATTGGCATTTTGCACACTGGGGGAAGAACTCTGATTTAGGGACAACAAGATGAAACACGGTTTTGATCTGATGAAGCTTGGAGTCTTGTTAGAGACAATTTCTAGGAGTGCATTTGCATCAAGAAGTCATCTCTCACTGCCTGGGGACCTACAGTGTTCCTAGCATGGAGAAAGACCCCCTGCTCTAGCCACTGTGAAATTCTACCTCTCAGTAACTTCGGCTCACAGACACAATCAAGCTGTGGTGGCTTAACGTCACCATGCATAAGCCAATCCACAGTGGCCGTTGACAAGAGCAAGGTAACCCGACTTCCTTCTGGGAGGAAAGCAGCCATTTGCTGGGGGCTAAGAACATGAGCAAGGACAGCCACCACTGCTCGGACAGCCACCACTGCTCAGCCAACCACTAACAACTTCCCAAGCCTGGGTTTTGATGCATGTAAACTCTCCATGTCTTTGCTCTCTTTCAGTTAGTCATAAGAGCTGGCTGGAGTTCCGAGGGCAAGATTGTTTCTTTAAGCCCAGAAATGAGACTGGATGGAAGCAGAGCTGAAAAGAAAACACATTTTCCCTTCGCAGCTTCTGCTAGGCACGAGGGAGCGCCGCCCTCTTTCAGCATGCTCTCCTCTTGCTGGCTGGTGAAACAAAGGCTTGGCAGCAAAGAGCTGAAGAGTTCCTGCCCAAGGACACTCAGGGCTCCGAGGAGCAAGACAGGGAAAAGGTTATCCTTTCAGGATAACCATCATCTTCTCCTGTCTAAAACCAGGGATCAGACACTTTTACTTCCCTGCTTCACTGTTCTAGTGAAAATGCGAAGAAACGTCCCACCCAATGCTGTCAGCTTCCTTTTTTCAAGGAAATTATACATCATACAGAAATGTTGCATAAGGTCTCCACCACTTATCTTTGAGCTGCTAAAGAAAGCATGTGTCATCGTATGTTTTCTAAATTTCCAAGGAACCCTTCCCCCTCTTTTCTACTTCATTTAATATGGAGACAGATTTCCCATTCCACAGCAGTTAACTTCTCTGCTGTGAGCAAAAAGGGGGAAGTAACAGCCAAACACTTTCTCACACACTCTTTTTGGAAGGCTAGAAATAAGAATTACGTTTCTCTGCTTTCTCCCTCTCTCCTTATTGTAGCCTATTATTCCAAGATAAAGTTCACACAACAAAGTCGTGCTGCGCTAAGGCCTCCGGTAGCGTCTACAGAAACCGTCAGACCACCTGCTCCTGTATCGCCTTCAACCCACTCCAAATTCCTTTTTATGTCATGTCTTTGTGTTCTGTCCTTCCAAACAAATCACATAATGAAAGTGTTACTGACAAAGAGAAGCTAACATTGTCCGAGTAAAGCCTCTTCTGCAAACCCACCACCTCATCTCATCTACATTATCTTCTGTTCCCACTCCTCCAGCAGCCAGATATCTTTGCCTACATATCCTGGGCAGGCAGGCTAGCATCCTACACAGTCTTCTCGTCCTACCCAGGACTCAAAGCCACAGTCAAGCGTTCCACCTACCATGCATAAGCTGAACTATGACAACAGCATGGGTGCACAGATTTGGCCTGCAGCAAACAGCAAGCCATGAATCTTAGCCTGGTCTGCATTAGGTGAAAACATTTCAGATTTTCTCATGTTTGACAACGACTCAGCTAATGCACGTAACCTGGAACTCCATGCTAACTGAATCACAGCTCTGAATGCAGAGCTTGGATTGCAGCCTATGCAAGACAAGGTACAGTCCTTCACTCACAGAGTAACGGGTCACCCATACAACCTAGTGTGCTATACTCGAGTTTTAGTATTCACCTGAGTAATTCTGACTCTTTAAGCATTTAAGCAGGCTAAAGGTATCCACATGTTCTGTTCAGACGGAGTAAGCGGAATTTAATGTTCCAATTATCAGCAATAAATGCTTCATTACTATCTTTGTCTACCTGATTTGATTTTCTTCACTACTGTTCTTGGAGCTGATGTAAGGTTTAGTTATTCTGGAGAACTTCTGTAAGCTAATTCCCTTTTTATTTTTAATGCTATAATTATAATATTTTTTGGTCTCAAGTACCTATTTAAAATCATATATGTCTATATTAGGTCTATACAAGCAGCAGTTAGGCTCCCACATTACCATTAAGATGTTAACGTCCCACCTGCTGAAGCTGGGTGGAAAAGCCCTTACTGATTAGTTTATAGCAAGGAACTGTCTGTCTCAGGAGTTGGGTTTTTGAAAGACTGGATTTTTGTTCTATTTTTTGTAACTTCCCAACTACCCCTTTTTGAGGCTTTTTTTTTTTTAAATTGTGAATTCCCCCAGCAACTGTAAGCAGCAGAGTTCCGTTCCCTCCTAACCCTCAGAACCACCAGCTGCGGAGAACCCTGAAATAAATGTTCAGTCCAGAAGGACTACCAGAATATTCACCCATAGTCCTCCTAATTCCCCCACAGGCCACAAACATGACCCGCTTCCCAAACTCCAGTAAGAAAGCACTTAGACCTGTGGTATAAAAGCATAGGCAAAAGCTACAGCTGGGAAAGAGAGCGCACAGATGACAGCAAGCTATAGCAGCATCCCAGGCTGTTGCAAGAGAAAATCAGATTCGTGCAGGAATGACTGCAAATCTTACATGTAACATCAAAAGCAGAGTTTTTCATTTGCATACTGCAGCAAGTTCACAGAGGTATGTGTTGCTACTCCTGGACAATATGGGGCTGCCTGCATTTACAGAGCTCCACACAGCAGCAAAGGCAGGACCTAAGGGCGGCACCCACCAACAAGCCTGGGTCCCTCCCCACCACAAAATCCATACCTCCGGTTATATCACTCAGCACAGGCCTAACAACAGGCAGCATCCCCATGCAAAGCTTACCCAGTCATTTTGAAACTATGCTGCTGACGAAAAGTGTGGGGATGACCTACCCATTCCTCCCTCTCCTTTGTTTTTGTCTGCCTGTTCCTGCAATGAAATAGTCATGAGGAGAGTACAATCCACTGAAAACTAACTTGACACCCCCACTCCCCAAAAAAACCACACCAAAAAACCCACAGAAGGATTGTAATTCCCAGATATGACTTGCTGTGGGGACACCGGTGCTTGTGCATGGGATGGAGTGGAAACAAGTGAACCAGGGAAGAGCATGAGTAAGACCGTCCCTTTGGCCAGCAGCACAGGCCTGGCTTGGAATGCAGTGACTGCACGCACGCCCCAGAGCAGACTTCCTAAAATAGCTACCAGGAAGTCATGAGGATTGAGCTGCATCTTAAATCCAACCCCTTGTGTTTACCCACTTCACTGAGGGCGCTTGCCTCTCTCCACTCTGGGTTCACAGCCCTAAACCTTCCTAGGACAGCGGTAAAGCTTTCCAAAATGCTGTCAGAGACGTTGCCTCCCTTTTCTCCAGTAGCTCACTAGTCAAACCTCATGTTCAAGACATTTTCCTGTGTTAAAGAGATAAAATACACAGTCAACTGAAGAAGAGCCTAAAAACTTCTCACTAGTGTCCTGACCAGACCGGACACCCTTGGGCCCAGCTGCATTATAATTCCCTCGTGCACACTGGCACAGCCTGAAGAGGAAGAATGAGCACACTCCACTGCACAGCTCAGGGAAGCCTATGGTAGGGTTATCAAAGCCTCGTTATGTGACTCTCAGAAGCACTAGGTGGATCCCAGCAGATCTTAGGTACAAGCAAGATGCAGAAAAGCTTGGCTATGGCAAAGGACTAAGCAATCCTGGATACTTCCAGGGAAAGAAGTTGAGGACTGGGGAAAACTGAGGACTAAAACATCAGCTCCACAGGAAAAAAGCTGCCACCAGGGTCAGACGCCAGCTGACTCTGACACCAGAATTGAGAGGAAGGTGCAAATCTCCAACAACTATTGTAAGTTTAGTTCCAAAGACTCTTTTTTTAAATAGCTAGATTTTTCAGTTCCTCTGCTCTGTTCCCACTTACATCTCTCTTCCATTTGCTGAACCTCGCAGATCTCTCTAGCTCACTCCACCCTGCTTCCTGCCCAAGCCTCCTCCACTCCCCTTGTCCTCTGATTACTTGCCCAGTCTCACTCTTCCTACTACTTGCCATGGTCACTGCTGCCATGCACTTGTGTACTAGGTCTGCTTGGGATGGAGTTAATTTTCTTCATAGCAGCCTGTATGGTGCTGTGTTTTAGATCTGTGACCAAAACAGTGTTGATAACACACCAATGTTTTAGCTATGACTGAACAGTGCTCACACAGCATCAAGACCTTCTCTCTTGCTCACTCTGCCCAATCCTAGAAGTAGGCTGGGGATGGGCAAGACATTGGGAGGGGACACAGCCATGACAGTTGACCTCAACTGATCAAAGAGATACTCCCTACCATATGTCATGCTCAGCAATAAAAATGAGGGGGAGGAGTGGTTTTCCAAAGTAGCTATTATTCAAAGGAGTCTGCTGGTGGGAAAGGGTGAGTGATTGCTTTTGCATCACTTGGTTCCCCCCCTCCTTTGTTTTCCCCCCTTCACTTATTAAATTCTCTTTATCTCGACTCACGAGTTTTTTGTGCTTTTGCCCTCTTGACTCACCCCATCCTGCTGAGAGGGAGTGAACGACTGACTGGGTTGGGCTTCACAACTTCTTTCCAGATCTCTACCCACCTCTGACTCTTCCATGAGCCAGAAGGATCTGTTTCACAACAATGTACCTGAAATCCTGGTGTCTTTGCCTTTGAATTAAGGACAGAATCTGTCCAATCCAAAATTTTGCATCTCAGGCCTGCTTCTTCAAAGATCCGAAACGGAAGCTCTGAGCCCAGTGCAGTGCACATCTCAACATGGATACTGATTGCGCAGCTCTGGAAAATTTTCTTAAGCTTTAAAACATTTTATATAAAAGCAACTCTGAGGAGATGCCTCTAAATAAACTTCATATTAGAAGTATCCACTGGGCTATAGTTCCAAGTTGGAAAGGATACTCCTCTCTCTGAATGTAAATGTATGGGCTCTTATTTTTGTGACACCTTCTTGATTTGGGTGTTTTCTTTTTGCCAAAGCATTGCTTTAGGTTAGTTCTAGGTAAGTCTCTTCATTTCACACTAAACAAACATCAACAAAAATATTCCATCTCTAGCAAGTCTGCCTGTTCCTACACCAGGATAAAGGTATGTGTACAGTGTCACCAGGGCCACGCTAGAGGTAGCAGCAAGAGAAAAAGCTTCACAAAGTTACTGGTATTTTAGCTAGCGTAGCATCTCTACTTTTCAAGTACTGTCAACCTGCACTCGCACCTCTCTCGTACTTGGTTACATTGCGCTCCATCAACAGCAAGGGGAAATTTCTGATGTAACGGCCTAGATACACACAACATTATTAGCAAACTTCACCTACCCACAGCTCTCATCATTACCCTGGATTAAGCAGAGAGTTTTCACTTCTATTAAGCAAACCACATGCAGCTTTGTCATGCTGCTTCTTACTACCCGTCTAGCGCAAACCTGAATTCACCTCCGTCATTCCTATCACTCAGATAGTAATGCAGCCTTACAACCCAAGGATTTTAGCTTTGTATAGCCCTTCTGCCTCCCGAGCCTCAGTCCCCAGAAATTACCTCTGAGCAGCATTATGACTTTATTAATAATTATTCAGTCACAGTTATTCTGATCCTTGATTTAACCCGTCTTACTATAAAATACTATGGAAGTACAAGGCATTCTCTAGGAGGCAAAGAAAGACTGATCCCTGCCTTACAAGAGTCTTTCTCACGTGCTGTTCTAGAGCAGGGGAACTTCATCTATTCTGCAGAAGTCAAAGTCCACTAACAGAGTAGTACTCCAGGGAATTCACCATACAGAGGAGGGGTTACTGCAGGACCACAGCTTCCAAATCTTCTTTTGCTGTGAAGGGCACTATATGGGGCTAATGTTGGGAAGAGAGCACATAAAATCATACTGGTATGTTCTGTAGTTATAGCATCACATGTGCTGCATATGCAAAATTAGGATAACCTAATTCACTTCACTCCAGCTTCAGAAGAGTTTATGTAGTAGACTGTTACTGCTTGTACTTTGAGGCAATCTAGATTCAGCTAGCTCTCCCGTCAAGAACATAACCAACGAGGCCCTTCTTCAGGTCACACATAGGAGCAGGCTGCAATGTGAGAACCCCTATTCTAAAAATCTTGTGCCCCCTGCCCCAGATAATTGATTAGCTCAGGGCAATTAAGCAAACATCTGAGCCCACTCATGGGGGGTAGGTGTGTGTGGCCATCCCACACTCCCTCCCCTCCACCCGCTTTTGTCCTCCTTTTTGCAGTCTCAGGGTTCTGCTCCATTGGCGTGCTCCCAGGACTGAGCCAACACCATTGCCATTAATGCAATGAGCTAAATCCAGTGAACACCCAGGCCAACACATGGCAGCATGAGGCAAGGGAGGGAGGGGGAGAACTGGGAATCCCCATTTTGGCAATGGTGAACTATTAGAGAGGATCACTGTGTCCTGTAGGATACTGGTTATTTTCGATCTCTGGGCTGTGCTTTGGGACAGAGCTGACTTGCATTTAAGCCTACCCTGAACTGCCAGAAAAAAACCAGTTCAAATCCACTGGCCACTTACTCCCAACATCCAGATAGCACTTCTATGCTCTAATAGCACGGTCTTTATGTAGCTATGTGATCAAGAGGACTGAGAAAATAATCTGTCTCAATAACTTTTCAGCCAGATCATCTTTGCAGTTCTGTTTGTAAAGAATGGCACAAATGGATGACAGAGAGAGGAACTGTTCTTGTCCTGTGGCAACACCAGCTTAAGCGTACTCCAAACTACAACCTATGTCTCTTCCAAACCCTGTATCACCCAGATAGTCTACAGCCATACCATGTTGAACATGGCCAATATGGTCTCATGAGACTGTAAACTTATAGGAAGACCATTAAAAAAATCCATAGACACAATCAATTTTTTTTTTTCTTTACAAACACCTTTAACCACACTGTCAACTCTCAAACTCTCAAGATCAAAGGAGTCTGCGCATGTAATCCAGAGATGATCCTGGCTTTCTAAGGACTAAGACCATTAATCACATTAGGCCAAGAAACTATCAGTAACATTTTTCACTCTGTGCTCATCCTGTAGTGTTAAATATCAATGGCAAAAAATTATTTCTTTCTTTTTGGTTTTAATATGGTATAACAGCCACAGCTCTGAAGGCAAAGATTTATCAAGAGTTTTTAAGCAGGGGACAGAGGATTTTTTCTTTATTTTCTTTTTTTTTTTCTTTTGTGAGAAATTGAGAACTTCCTCTGTTTATTCAGGAAGATTCAAGACTAAGGGAACAGGACAACACAATCAGGTGTCAGCTTCATACAGCTGATGACTAGAAAAGATTTTTCCATTCATACCATTTAAAACTGTGTTTAACATTTCTATTAGCAACCTACCGAACTACACACATGCTACAAGCAACCTGAATTTGTTAGGTGTCCAGATTTCCCCCATTCATCTCAACGCCTTATGATGTAGTTCCCATGACATCTCTCACAGAGTGAAAAGACACAGGAAAAAATATTGAGCAATCTTGGTATTTTTATGATCAACAAAAAACGTAGAAAGGAGCATATATTTCTGTGTGCAGAGAAAGAAAGGGAGGAAATTTTAAAACACCAAAAACCAGCCCAAACCTTCCAAACTGCCTAATGCGAAAGAAACAAAAAGCCACATTAAGGCAAGTTTGGTTTCTATGTTGGTCACTTTTAGAAGAAGTCAGAAAGAAAACATGACAGTTGCTAACATGACAGTTGCTAACAAATATCTTTCTGTCAGCCCATGCTCAATAACATATATGGTAACTTCTGCCCTTAGGTGAACCAGGTTGTCTCCCCTTAACTCAATTTTTATGAAAGAAGTTGAACTGGGAAACGAAGCGTTAAGGAATCCAGCAAAATATGCGAGAACTAGAAGACAGAAATATTACTTAAAAATGAGTTGATGCTCAGACCACTGAAAGAGTTCCCTGGCTTTCAGAGGAGCCTCACTACAGATGCAGAATGCTTCTAGGTGCTCTAGTTCACTCATCTAGCTTACCTCCCTTATGCCCTCTGCTTTTGGGGTGAAGTCCTGACTCTGCTAAAGTCACTAGAAGTTTGGCTGCCATCTGCAGTGCGGCAGAACATCCCCACCAGTGTGGCTGGCACTGCGATCCTCCTGCTGGTGTGGTAGCCAACAATTTATTCGCCTCAGGGAGGGTGCAAAGATGTCTCTGTGGGTTCCTTCAACAAACTGCGCCACAGATACTACATTGACTTTTTTCCCATCCACATACAATCTCCAGGATCCCAAAATTGAACACAGTTTTGGCTCGAATTTCCAGTGACTGAAGGAATGTGGCCTTTGTAGGTCTAAAATCAAAGTCCTTCATAGCCTCACTGTGACCTGTACACTTCAAGCATTGTATTTGCAAGTCTGAGGTTTTATCAGACAAAAACCTGACCTGGCAGGGTGTTGTGAAAAGCAGTAATCCCTACATGATGAGTAGGGATTCTGAAGATGCCAAAGCTACACTGCAGCTTCTCTGTGTCAGAGGTTCCCACAGGAGAATGGAGAAGCACGTCTTCAGGATGGATTATGCCATGTGCTTCTCTCTCCCCGCCATTTCCAGATTTCAATGACTTGACACTGGGATAGGTGCAGTGCTTTGAACTTGGGTGGAGAAGCAGGGAGACTGGGACGGCAGGGATTCAGGAGAGGAAGGCTCATAGAGGATAAGGATCTACCAACAGCATCCCGGTGTTTACGACAGGTGTTTGCAAGGCTAGAAACTTGCATGCCAAGTCAAACTGTTACTGATTTACTTTATGCACTTGGGCAGATCAGTCTGACTTTCAGAGTCTTGATTTTCTCATACGGAGATGACAGATTATTTTACCTTGATAAAATCAACATAAGAACATTTATACATAGGCAGCCACACACATAACGGCAATAATGCAAGCATACAAACAAAAAGAGGGTGTGAAATCTTGCTGATTTAGTTTAGTGAACAACAGTAATGGGTTTGTATTTGTATTCCTGATCTCCTACCCTAATCAACCACTGCACAATCAAAGTTTTATAGAGAGGAAAAGACAACAGAGCTAGTTAATTTTTTCGTTAAAGGAGGATATTATGATACTTGCAGCCACAATTACCCTCTCCAGTTGCCCAATTACCATCATCTCTCCCTTTCAACTGTATGTTGTTTGGAACCTGGAATCTCATTTCCTGCATAAGTCTACAGCACCTGTACTCAGATGCTCCGAGTAGTAGCAGCAGCATGCCAACTTACGTAATGTAAGGTAACAAAGTGCTTTCACACACACAGAAAGTTACAAGAGGGTACACAATTAATCATGCATTACTAACACTCATTTAGAACTATCTGCAAAAGCACTGCAGGTGAGATGAAGAAATCGCATCTAAGTCTGAACACAGGCAGACTGACTTACGCAGATATGCGGAATCCTAGCTTCTCCACTGGTCCTCCACACACAGCTGATCCCAAAGCTTGTCTTGGTTGCAGAACAGGATCTCGCACTCTTAATTAAACAAAACAAGCTGAATACTTCTGGAACAGTATGGGAGGAAATCTCAGGGAGTTGTTCTGAACACTCAGTAGCAGAACCAGCTGCTTAAAGCCTTCAGGAAAAGCAAAAGGAGACTGTTCTTTTTTTAAAAAACAGATGCAGTAGGTCCTATTTAAGGCACATTCAGGAAACTCCCTGAACGCAACAGAAAAGCCACTGAGAAATCCCTTAGACTATTGCTCATCCAGCAATAGCAGCTACTTCTGATGACAATGAGAAAGTTTGTACAACTGTCTTCAATTTCAAAAATAAGCAAGTTTTGTTTGTACTTCTCACGTTCATAGCCCTATGCAAGGGCTATGGACATGAGGGCTATGCTCCTCAGGCACACAGGTGGAATTTGGATTAAGAAGGCCTTTGTTTAGTATCGCACCAGAAGTGAATATTAATAATTTACTTCTACAAAAAAAAAAACCCACCCATTAAAAAAAAAACCAAACCACAAAACAAAACCATAGAGAACTTTGATGATTTTTCCTTGAGCAAGAAGTAACACAGAATAGAAAATAAACAGCATTTTCATATACAGAGATGACAAGAATATTTTTACAATAAAAGCTAGTTTCCTAAACTCCTTAACACCTTAGGAAGTGGGGGCAAACGTGCTTTGGGAGTACGAGGCTCCCCTTGTGCGGAGGTGCTTCCTCCATAGCGCAAAGTAATTTCACTTGGACAGGAAATTAACTGTACCATAAAATCACACCCATTTCCCACTGTAACCTTCCCATTTACACAAGCTTGAGACAAAGGCGGCACAGGTACGGCATGGGGCGGGGGGGTATCCTAAACATACTGATCGGTGATACCAAGAAATTCTAGTATTAAATGCGGGGGAAAGGCAGCTATTTGGTTCAGCCTACTACCACAGAGATGCCCTTGGGCAGTGCCTTGCTGCCAGGAGGTGAACTGAGCACACAGCAGGTGAAATGGGGTTCTGTGAGCAATGACAGGGAGGACAGAGAAGCAGGTCCCAGCAGGCAGCAGAGACACGGGCAGGGAGTAAGAGGGAACTACGAACAAGCGCTGAGGGAGGTCGCCTTCAGGCAGCTCTCTTTTGGTCCTTTGCTGTAGATGTCCAAAGAAGGGCAACGAAGCTGGTGAAGGGTCTAGAGAACAAGTCCTTTGAGGAGCAGCTGAGGGAACTGGGGTTGTTTAGCCTGGAGAAAAGGAGGCTGAGGGGAGACCTTACGGCTCTCTACAGCTACCTGAAAGGAGGTGGTAGTGAGGTGGCTGTTGGACTCTTCTCCCAAGTAACAAGCGATAGGACAAGAGGAAATGGCCTCAAGTTGCGCCAGGAGAGGTTTAGATTGGATATTAGGAAAAATTATTCACTGAAAAGGCTGCCAAGCATTGGAACAGCCTGCCCAGGGAAGTGGTTGACTCACCATCCCTGGGGGTGTTTAGAAGACATGGGGATGTGGTGCTTAGGGACATGGTTCAGCGGTGGACTTGGCAGTGCTAGGTTAACGGTTGGACTCGATGATCTTAAAGGTCTTTTCCAACCTAAACGATTCTATGACTAAGAAGGGCAGAAGACAAACGGCCAGGGACAGCCCCCCTTCCGCACGGCGCAGAGAGCCACAGGCGCGGAGCTCGGCGCGGGGGCCACGCCAGGCTGC
>WAAD01012270.1:98262-159068 GCA_013389945.1 Fregata magnificens | reverse complement strand
GCTCCCCGCCCCGGCCCCTCAGCGTCCTCTCCCCGCCCTCTCACCCCAGCAGGGCCCGGCGGTGGGAGGCCCCTCCGGGGTGCTGAGTAATCGGGGTTCCTGTGGAAACTCCGGGCCTCCATTAGGAAAGGGGATTTCAGACTTCACGGTCGCCCCCGGTGTGTCTTGGTGGGTTGCGACTGCCGGAGAGGAGCTGGGGTGCGAGGTGATGCTGCAAAGGGGGTTTCTGGTTCATGGGGCGCGACTCCAGCGGGCACTGGCGGCAGATGTTGTCGTGTTGCTCTTACAGCAGGGAAGTTTCAGCTCTTCTGATTGAAAAGCTGAAATTAAATCAATTTAATGTGGAGTGGGAGCCCCACAGGTTAGGGGGAGAACACATTTCAGTGGGTAACGTGCAGCTCGCTGCCTCAGAAAATGATGGTCATCTAGACCTAGTACTCCCTGGAGCCTGGTGTTTGACACCAATGCTCCCCAAAATGCCCACTGTTCTCTTTGGGGGACACCTGGCAATGTCTGCGTTTGAGGGGTGGGCTCAAGGCTAAGCCTGGCCATGCTCACTCGTGTCAGCCAAGGCTGTGTTGGCCTCTATGGGGGTGACCCTTCTGCCTAAACGAAGGAAAAAAATAAAACTGAAACCAGCTCTGACTTCTAGGGGTTTCCTTCGACACCAGCTGCCCAGAAGCCCATTCACAAAACTAAAACAAAATTCCATTCCCTTTTGTGGATGACTGGCCTCTTGACACTACAATAGTGTTTTTGAGGAAGAAAGGGAAAATACCACAACTGTTTGGGAAACATAAATACTCGGCAGCTATTGAAAAATTGCTACTCTGCCAAATACTCCACTGGCAGCTGTGAGCCAGCTTTCCTCCCACGGCAGTGAGTTGCTGTGAGTGGATACGTCAGCCTTCTTCGCCTGCATCCCACTTGCAGTGTGTTATCCTGGCTGAGAAGAATCCAGCTGCCGGCAGGTCCAGCTGCAGACCTGACAGCCTCAAAGCATGCTCAGTTCCCAGGAGCTCGACTGCCTGTCCCGGGGAGACCAGCACAGCACTAGGGCTGGATGGGAAGGCCCTCACCGCAGGTTCAGCCCTCAGCTGGGTCTCTCCCGGTGTGCTCGGCCCACGTGCTCACTGCCGAGCAGCTGTGTTGGGCTATTCACCACCACTTGGAGCGACCTCAGCTCTGCTCTTCACACAACAGTGCCCATAGCGGTTCAGGAAAAAAAAATTGGCAACTGTGGAGATCTCTAACCAGAGGACCTTCCAAAGTCAGCACTGAAGATGTTCCAATGCTGAGTGGTTTTTTCCCCTCCTTCTAGGAGTTGCTGTAAGCTCCCTTACCTCATCATTGCAGGCTGCAGCATGAGCTAGAATGACAGTGCACTTTGGGCTGAGCAATGCTGTCTCCTTCAGTTCTTTCAAAATCAGAATAATACTCATGTCCTCTCCATAGCTATGTTGGAATGACGTGGCACATAACTGGCTTCCAAATGGAGTCAGGCCCATCCCATAAATTCCTTTTGCTCAGTGACAGAAACTCACAACAAGCGTTTCTGTCCCTCTGTTCCCTTTTCCCATCCGTTCACCATCTCTGTCAAGTGTCAAAGGGAGCTCCCTACCCTGTAAAGGCTCCAAGTTGCAGTGTTTACATCAGAAATGTAATGTGGCCATCTTCCTGCCATATCCTGGTGGCAGGAGCAGCTGTTCTCTGCTGCTGACTAGTCCTCTTGTCAGGTAAAATGTCCTCCCAGGATATCAGAGACTTTACATTGAACCTTGTTGCTGGGAGGATGCCACCTCCCACCTTGCACGCTACAGCTTTCCTGTAGGTTATGACATCTTTGGGATTAGCAGAGAGAAATCTGAAGCAGGGACTGACACTTTCATTTAGAAGCAAATTATTTTAGGCTGGAAGGAACCACAGGAAGTCACCCACATGCACTCAAAGCAGGGCTCAGTTCTTCCTACCGAGCTGTTCCACGTTGTAGAAGATGATTAGGGCTTCACAGGGCAGAGAAAGTGAGAGAGAAACTTGAGCCTGGTGGCTGGTGACCTCACCTAGGTTCCTCTATTTTGGGGAGACTACAGAGAGATGTGGCAAGGATGCATTCTCCCTTCTTGTGCATATTTATACGGTCATACTAGGTAGAAGGTCCATAAAGTACTCATGAAAGACTCAAGAAAATGACTGGTTTTCCTCCTTTCCTGACTGAGTACCCCATCAGACTTGCCCATGTTTTCCCTTCCTCAGTTGCCAAGTCAATCTTTAATGTTTTCTTCCTACTGTCTCATAGTAGGACACTCTTCTGAAAGGCAGGAGTTTGAACCACTTTTTGTTGAGGTGAGAACTAAACCTGGTTCCTCTGTCAATCCTGGGAACAATACATAGGAGCCTAGGTGCTTAACATAAAGCCATGGTTTCTACTCCACAGGCAAAGAACAGAAAATACAGGAGCTGTGATTGATAGCGAGTATTCCAGCAGTAGGGTGGATCCAGGCCTTAATGTACAGTGAGCTAAGCTCTGCATGTATTTCATGCCCTCCCTCGAATGCAAAGACCACAGGGAGCGGTTTTAAATAGTCATTATTTGCTTAACTCACACTTGGTTTCCTCCAAGGTCCTGCACTGCTACCCCAACTGCATTGTTTCCGGTATCAATGAACAGTTTTCCAGCCTAAGTGAATTTTCCTGTTATCAGATTTCCACTTGGCTACTGGGCATTTGCAGTGCTTATATGCCTCTGCCAGCTGTTGCTTTGTGGGTGGGGAGACAACATTTTCAGCTGAGTTGGGCACTTTCACCATTTGCTTAAATGTGCAGACAGTGTGATTTTTTCAATTTTTTTTAATGAAAAGAATTTGTGCATAAAATGAAATTTGTTTGCTTTGATTATCTCTGACTCATTCTCAAGTGAATCACTGTGCTTCGTGAGCGTATGCTGTAAGGAACTGTTAAGTCTAATGTGGTTTGAAAGTCTTTGCAACAGTGTTCCCATTGCCATCATAATCACTACCATTGGGAAGTAAAGTGGCACCAACATTAAGTTTCTGAACTAATATAACTGTAGTTACTGAGTAATTATGTTCACAAACAAAAAAAGAAAACCCTTCATACCAAAATAGTTTTACTGGTAAAAGCATTTTAAGCACAGAGGAACTGAGTGGCTTTCGCTGTTTGCATGAGGGACCACCACTGTGTGCTGATATAATAAAAAATTTCCTGGAATTACTAAATCTGATATTACAGAAAAAAACTGCTCAGGAAACAGAATTTTCAATTTCATGAAGGCTTTTTTTTTTTTTTAGCATACCAGGATGTTGTTTAACAACTCTGCAAATACACATAGCAGCGCAAAACTAAATCAGATCTGCACATCTTGGCCGCAGGTTTGTTTTACTCTAAGGCTGTAATACCGGTGCCTGCCTTATATTACATGCCATTTCAAAATTTCCGTAGAACTTGGCAAAGAGTAACAGTTGCATCCTGCTACAAAAAGTAGAGCTTATTACCATAATTTTAAATAAAAAATGGAAAGAAGTGTTTGCTGGTTTTCTTTAGGTGCTCCAGTTTGTTTTAGTCTAAGAAATTTGTCATTTTCACAATTACGCTGTTGCTCTGGAGGCTTGTATGGAAATGTCACTGCCTATTGGTATGATTTCACAAGTTTATTTCTGTCTTTCTTGATTGAGAGATTACCCAGATCAGTGGAAT
This sequence comes from Fregata magnificens, assembly GCA_013389945.1. Lineage (NCBI taxonomy): Eukaryota > Metazoa > Chordata > Aves > Suliformes > Fregatidae > Fregata > Fregata magnificens. Next base: position 155,354 of record WAAD01012270.1, on the reverse strand, counting down.
TTATGGGTGTAATGAAGAAGGAGTGGGCCCGTTGCAGTCTACAGGCTTTTTTCTTACAATCTGTGAATCAACGTGAGTCTAGAGCTGGGATTGGAAAGATGAAGAGTGGGCTGGAAGCCAGGAGCTGGCTATTCGTATTGCAGCTTTCGATCTTGGAAAATTGATTGGGTTGACAAACTCAATTGCTTATTTGAAGAGACACTAAGAACCTACTTCTCTGACAATAAGCCAGCTTGATCGTGAAGCGAAGTATTTCAGGATCAAAATGTATCTGTATATGTGTCTCTGGGACAATGCAGATGGGGCAGGGCTTCAATAGCGCTCCAGGCCAGGCAGCTGATGCTGCCTAACTTCCCTGTGAGAACTGGAAATATTTCTCTCAGGAGTGACTTGGAAATAAAAAAGATCTTCTGCCTAAAACAGCTCCAAAGCCTTTGGCTGGAGCAAACTAGGGTAAGGAAATGACTGCTGTTGCCAATAACTGTAAAGGAAAATAATGTCTGGTGCTTTTGGAAAGGTATTTGGTCATCTTTCTGATCAGACTGAAGCAATTTCTTCATTTCGTTGTTCAAATAAAGCAGCTGTAGAATAGTGGCTGGACAGGGAGCGCTCCTTTGCTCCTTACACTTCTTACCATTTAACACAGTCAAGGGCAAAGCTGCCATATTCTTCTGCAAGAAGGACCAACACACACCAATGAGACTTAGGAAACAGGTGTGTCCTTACCTGAAAGTCTAACGCAGCCAGGGAGATGGTACCACCATCTCATGAATGTCGTGTGACGGACTCCTACATAGACGTTTGGTTGTGCGCTTATCCTTCTCCATCCGTTTACACCACAGCAGTAAAGTTTTTTATTCAAAGATCTGTTTGAACTATTTGCATGCTTGTGATACGGGTACATTACTGAGATCAACCTTTTATTTCCTGTAGTATCTGAAATGCAGTCTCCAAAGGAAGAGTGTCCCTGCCCTAAGGAATGTACAGTCTGAGTGTATCACAGCAATACGGCCACTGTATAGTCACTGCATTTTTAGCCTGTCTTTCCCCTCAATTTCAGAAGCAATTTGTTGCTTCGCCAGTTACAGGAATCTGACCAAAAGTAGAAATAGAGGAAAGAGACAGCAATGCAATAGAAAAATACACAGATGCGAGGCTGATATGAATCTTCCTGGCATGGACTTACTGTGAAGTCTTGTGGCAAATCAGTGTCCCCAGTCAGAATTTGGCAGACAGGTCTAGGTGGCAAGGATAAAGCACTGTAACTCTGTCACTTGCTGGGACTGGTTTCACTAGCTGATTTCTGAAGTGAGAAGTTTCTCTTGACGAAAGGGAGCTAGGGAGGAAAGGGGTGTCAGCATCTTTTTTAACCAAAAATTCAGTGAAGACCTCTGTTGACACAGACTTTGGCTCATGGTCAAATAAGAGCAGAGGTGATTGCCCCTACCCTTTTTTCCCAAAAGACCACAGGCTGGTTGATCATTGACAGTCACACTGATTGAGCAACCCACCACGGCTGTTTTTCCCTGTACGATCCTTGTACTTGTAGTGGACTAACAGGAAGATGGTTGAGGATCTGAAGAAAAAGCTGCTCATTGTTCTTGCTGTCCTCTCCCTGCTCAGCTCAGCACAAGCAGGTAAGACAAACATGAGTGCCTGGCAAGGCACTGAAGGTTTTACATAGAAGGATCTGAATTCAATTCTTCCTAAACAACCTGTGTGTCAAGAGGTCCTTGCTGTAATCTAGTTAGGTGCCAGGAGAAAGAGAGGTGCAAGAATGGTCCTGTCTTCTCTCACGCTTTGATTCAATCAGTCTCAGTGATTTAATTCCACTAAACTGATTTAAAAGAATGATCTGGGTTTACCCTGAAGTGTAAGGAAGCGGAAAAGGGACCACTTGAGCTCTGGCACTGGCAGCTCCTGCTTTGAAAGCTGAGCAAGTGTAATCTCCAGTAGGTGAGAGAAAATAAACAGACACCACACTTCCATTTCTTTCTTTAATTGTACTGCCAATGAAACTGGTTTTGTGACCATCACTACAGTCCCACATCACCTGTGGCTTCAGAGCAGTGCACCTCCTGCCTCACCTTTACTCACGATCCCCCTCGTCTTATGCCACTTCTGACATGCACTGTGCTTGCACTGAACCTGCCCTTGCTAGTTAAGCTGGCTCATGAGCTGCGGTTTTTCTGAACTGATCTCAGAGAACATCTCTTTCTCTCCTGCCTCCAGTACACAGGAAGACCAAAATAAAGAACAGTAAGGGATAGTCACATCCCACAAGAGGGAATCTGAATGTTGAATCTCACTTCTTTGTGCTGACCCTTAGGCCATGTTCTGCCTAGCTACTGTAAAGTATCTTCTATGGGAACAGCCAGTAGTTAGGAAGCTGGTTGTTTGATTTTTTTATTTTTTATTTTTATTTTATTGTCATGCAGATTCAAGGCTGTTTCGCTTCCTTCACTCCAGAAAGGGAAGGTGCATGCATTGTCATTGCAGCAGGTTGCAACTACGCCAGTTCATCAAGTAACATTTTTTAGGTCAGAAGGGATCATTTAATCAATTACTTGGCTTCCTGTGCATCGCAGGTTAATAAATTTCACCTTCAGTCCTTCAGTAAATCCAACAATTTACCTTCAACAAGCCTTCCAAAATAGCAGCCAGTCCGCTGAAATGACAAAAGATGGAGAATCCAGCTCTTCTGTGGGTAACCTAGCTACACATACTGCTAGCCATACATACTGCTGAACTTCTATGCTTGGTTTCTAGACTAAATTTACTCAGTTTTTTACTAGCTACAAGTTTGACTTTTTTTTTTTTTCCTGTCTAGATCAAAGTGCCTTCCAGTAGCTGCCTTTTCACTCCCATAAAGCATTTTCATCCAGTAAATCATAGAATCATAGAATCATTTAGGTTGGAAAAGACCTTTAAGATCATCGAGTCCAACCATTAACCTAGCACTGCAAAGCCCACCACTAAACCATGTCCCTAAGCACCACATCTCCACATCTTTTAAATACCTCCAGGCATGGTGAGTCAACTACTTCCCTGGACAGCCTGTTCCAATGCTTGACAGCCCTTTTGGTGAAGAAATTTTTCCTAATATCCAATCTAAACCGCTCCTGGCACAACTTGAGGCCATCTCCTCTTGTCCTATCACTTGTTACTTGGGAGAAGAGTCCAACACCCACCTCACTACAACGTCCTTTCAGGTAGCTGTAGAGAGCCATAAGGTCTCCCCCCAGCCTCCTTTTCTCCAGACTGAATCAATCAGGAAATTATCATTGACACACTTTGTCACCAGCATTCTCATATACTGTCATCAGCATTCTCATATTTATTTCTGGATTTTTGATACAATTGTCAATTAGACTTGTACCTTCTACTAAGTCTACCAGAATTTGAATAGAAATATCCCCATTCAGTGGTGACTACCTGTTGGCAACCATTTTTTTAAAGATCTAATAGCCAGCTCATAAATGTACTTGGTAGCTGGTGTGTGTGGCTGATTTGGAAAAAAACCCCAACAGAATGTCATTCACATCTCAGTAAAACAACTCTCAGAAGTCAAAGCTACCATGACATCTATGGTTATCGTCCCCAGCCAGTGCTGGAATTCCATCAAAGGACAGAAACAACTTTATCAGACAGATAAAGTTTACAGAATAGGCTGATTTTAATTTATGTCCTATCCTTTTAATCTTTATCAATAGAAGCAAGATTGCCACCTTCCTTTTCCTAATGAATTAGAATGAGCTTTTTTTTCCATTGCACAGACACAGGCTAAATATGCTATTCACTCCCTCTTGTTGCAGGGAGTAAAGACAGACTCTCAGGGCATCACTGCACTGACTTCCAGACAGCAAATTTCCTACGGGGCAGTAAACTTAAGATCCAGTTTCTTCTATTCACCTCCTCAAGCCCCAGCTGCGGTGAGCTAATTTTAGCTGATGATGGCATCAGGAACTCCAGCTTCAACAGCAGCCTGGAAACCAAGATCATAATCCATGGCTTCAGGTGAGAGAAAGAAGAGCACTGTGACTAAGTTTTTACTGGTAAATTAAACACTGCTGGGGCATTCCCAAGCACTGGGTGGGGCTGGCATGGAAACTCCCTCCTCGTGTGACCTTCTTAAGTCTCCCCAGCAGTGGCTGTGTGCAAAACACCTGCTAAGAATAGAGTCTGGAGTGCTCAGCCCCAAACTGGAACTGGGAATTGTCTGGGAGATTGTTGGTGGGCCAGGGCCAGAGGCATGGAAAATGCTGCTGACAACCCTCATTACAACACAACTTGAAGTCCTTTAGTTTGTGACCAGCTGCCTATTTTGTATATGTTTCACATTTTTTGGAGTCTAAAAAAAGTTAGGAAATTATCATCTACCTTTCCTTGTTTCTTCCTTCCTTTCTTTCTTTCTTTCTCTCACTCTCTCACTCTCTTGCTCGTTCTCTTGTTCTCTCCTCCTTTACCTCTATCCTTTTCTTTCCTTCATTAAACCTTTTTATTTAAGGAGTCTTTTCTTCAAGATTCTTGTCCCTTTAAATTGTTTCCTTGGAGCTCATGTCCTGATTTATCAACAGCCTGGATTAGTCAGCCATTTAGGAGCTCTGCCAGACACATAATACTTCTATTCTTGAAATTGTAGGATTTGAGCCGGGTTTTTTTAAGCTGTCACCATTCTGCAAGCTTATTTTACTGTGCCATTTTTCAGCCAGGTGTGACCATATAACGTTATTTGTTTTGATGTGCAAAAGCCTGAATGGAAAGTGCATAGAAGACCAGGATGAAACCACAGAAGATGTTGCAGGGTCTTTTCAGAAAACCAACTGTTGCCCTCATGTGGCATAGCACACCCTCCACCAGGTGGTATTAGGGGAAGCGGGTAGGACAGACCCTCCTCAGTTTTCCTTGAGTTCTTGGGTATAGACTTTCTTTTTTAATTGTCTACAGATGAGGAAATGTAGGAGTGAAAGACTAGGTGATTTGACCAAGGACTTCCTTTCAGTTGGAAGCAGAGCAGGATCCAGGTGTTCCTGGTCAGCTCACTTACTCCAGATAGGCTCTGTGGTGGCTAACTGAAGCACCACAGCAAGACTGAGATCTCAGCCTGAGCCCTGCAAATGTTATCTCATTCATTAAAATATCTGGTTCCCTTCTGAATGTAGAAGTCGTCACTTTCTAGCTCAAACTGAATCCAAGACATGGCAGTAGTAGCAAGGCTCGCTAAAGCCGTAGGCTGCAAGCTGTGAACTTTCACCTACATCCACTGACCGTATACTGAACTTTTACTTAGTTACATGAAGGAAGGCCCTGAAACGGGTGCAAACCGGACAGATAAGGTAGCCGCAGCCATCAGCAGAAGCTGCATCCATTAAGATAAGAAAAGGAATGTCCCACCTGGGGACAGAGAAAGGATTCAATAAGGAATAAGAAGACCCCAAGACCCAAATATTGCTATTGGACCGAACCATCGTGTGAGGGGAGGGGAATTTAGATCGTAAGGGTATAATTGCCCAGGGGATTCTTTGTTCGGGGTCCCTCTCCAGAGGCACCCAGCTCAAGCTGTTCTTCACCACTGTACCATTCAATAAATTCGTCTGGCGTACGTCATGTCGAGACTCTGCTTCAGGGAAACCTAGGGTCAAGCCTGAGAGGTGAAGAAGTGCCCGAGAGTGAGTGTGTGTGAGCAAGGAGTCAAAAAGGGGCACCCGTCAGCTCAGTGGAGCTGCCCGCTGCGAAGGGGCTCTGGTCCTAGCAGCTGAAGTCTCGGGTGGTGTGTGTGCGACTCCCTGAATGGTGTGTGAATGCTTGGGCTGTGGCTTCTCCTTTAACATGAATCAGCCTGTTCTGGAAAGTGTTATTACACCACTGCAAAGAACTGCCAGGTGTGAGTGTCTGGCACCAGAAAAAACTTTCAGCAACTGTCTGACAGCCTCCTCTGAGACACATGAAGCTCCAGCACCAGTGAACAGCATATTGGCACATGCCCTACTTTGGAAGACACCTAACATACTTGTTTCTGATGACTCCACAGGGCTTTGGGTACCAAACCTTCTTGGATTGAAGGGCTTGTCCATGCCATACTGCACACAAGCCAGGTGAACGTGATCGCAGTAGACTGGGTTTATGGGTCTACAGGAGCCTATCCCTCTGCAGTGGAAAATGTCACAAAGCTGGCCCTCTCCATCTCACAATTCATCAGCAAGCTCCTGGTAAGATACTGTGCTTTTCCAGTGGGGGGGAGCATGGCCAGAGAACATCATTCATGCAAACAATCCAGAGAATTGCTCCCAACCTGCTGTCTCCAGGAGCTGGACAAGCAGGCTCTTTATTCCAGAGTGAGTGCTGTGTAGCACTAAAGATATTTCTTTTTTCCCTCTCTCTCAGTCCAGGCTTGAGCATGCCACTCTTTTTCTTCTTTCTCTTCTTGTGTTTTGACATTTTCTGGAAAAACATGTCAGTTGTTAGCTGCCTTTTCAGCCCAGGACAAACCCAAAGGATGCCTTGGGTTTTCTCAGCTCCGTGCCTCACTAGACAGTCTTCTTCTGGCCGGAAATTTTGTCCAGGGAGCTGGAGGCCGTGGGATCTGAGGCTATTTTATATTTGCTTTGGGCTTCAGATATACTTCTCAGTAGCTGGAAATCCCCAGGTGTGTCCCAGTTAGTTTGTGCACACCACAGCCGAATAACACTTATGCAATGAGGGTGATACATCTTCGTGTTAACCAGCTACATGTAAAATCTTCATTTGCACTGCAGACGCAGGCTGCACAGCATGGGAGTTCCTGGGTATGCATCACGTTGTGCCCAGTCACACATTTCTATCCAGAAATACAGCAACCCTCTGAGCCACTGTGTCATTAGAAGGATGGGGATGGGCAATGGGGTGGAGGGGGAGAGGACTGTCACTCCTCATTACTGATTAGGTCACGCAGGGAACAAATGACTGAGCTGGACAGTGTCCCCACCACTCATTCTGTGTCTGTGCTGAGCTCTAGTTCAGCTACTTAAGGACTTTTTCTGTCCAGCCTCTCCTGCAACACTACACCACAGAAGATTATATTCTCTTCTCATAAGCCTCAGTACTGCTCCAGGATATGGCCTCATACATTTCAAAGTCAGGATTTTTCATCTTGCCCCCATGCTCTCGTGCACCATATGCTCTCCCATTGTACGGTACTGCATTGTGCAGACCAGCCTGCAGGCAGCTGAATTCCTGTGGATGGAGTCACCTCACATCAGGTCTAAGTGGCTGTGCTTTACCTGGCAGTTCAGCCCATGGATAAATCCTTAGTCTCTGAAAATATACTCTTAAAATACTAATCAGGATATTGGTACAATGGTGGTATAAAAGTGAAAAAAAAAATTCTCCGCTTTACTGAGAAAAAGATTATTCACGTGGTGAACATGGGCCTCTCAGCTGAGAGAGGGAAATTCAGTCTGAATCAAGCTGTGGGAAGAGAAGCTACAGGCCATGTAGTTATGAACAGGAGCATCTGACCGACCTGATTAAGATTGGGTTTGCATCTGTGGACCTGAAGAAAGACTCTGAAAAACAGAAAGGGCAATACCCATCATTCCCACATCTATTTGGTTCTCCATCATACACCTCAAAAGCAATCCTATATTAGACGAGTTACAGAGCTGCTGTGTGGGCTGGGACAGGATATTTCACCTTTCTGCTACAGAAACATTAATTTGTATTATCATCAATCTGCAGGCCCTGGGAGTCTCGGGGACATCCATCCACATCATTGGGGTAAGCCTCGGTGCACATGTTGGGGGCCTGGTGGGGCACTTCCATGGCGGTCAGCTGGGACGGATAACAGGTATCATAAAACTGAGTCTTCGGTCCTCACCTGCTCTTCAAGGAAGAGAATGAAAGAGCAAGGAAGGGGAGTAATCCATAGTGGTCTTTTAATTACATAAGGGCTCATTAGATCCAAGCTTATGGGCTCCTTCCTAGCTTCAGAAGAGCCTGACAATGCCTTTCCAGCCATCAGTCCCCTCCACACCACCAAAAGAATGCATGTATTTGCAAAAGGGTCCTTCTGCCTCTGCTCCACTCTTCAAATTAGTGCCAGCTCAAAAGAATACAAGGCCTCGTGACTAATGAAAACCATAACACCCACATGCTTTGCTTCCACTTTATAGCATGTATACCTCCGTGGTTCTTAAAATTAAAGCCCACAATGCATGTCATTGTGCGGAAGCAGCAAGAGTGAGCTGCTCTGCAGCAAAATGTGAGCTGAGAGCTAAGGCGACAACAAGGTAGGCAGGGGCAGTGGCCTCACTGACAAGGGACACAGTCCTACCATATCTGGGCAAGAAGAGCAGAGCAGGTCCAGTGACAGGAACCACGGTTATCCACAGTCCAGTGATCACCAGGCAAGTCTGTAGTGATGAGGCAAGGCCAAGGTCGAGCCAGGAAGTCAAGTCAGCAAGATAAAAGCAGGACCAGCAAGACACAGGGCTGGGCATGGCATCCCTACAACACAGCTCAGGCAAGGACCAAAGGCAAGAGCCTGAGCCATTGTTGGGAGGCCCCAGATCAGGCTTCTTGCTGTTCTCTCCCAGAAGTCAGCTGTTTTCAAAGTAGACTGGTCTAAGGCCACCGAGTTGTATCAAATCAGAGCTGACCTTAAACACAGAGAGCCAGACTCCTGGGTGTGAGGAAGAGGTTGCAGCGGGGGAATTACAGAGAAAGATGGTTAGAGGCTGATCATGGCATTTAGAGCTTTTTGCTTCACTCAGGGCCTTTTCAGCCTTTAGGCATGGAGTGTGAATAGAGTCACAAAATTATTTAGGCAAGAAGGGACCTTGGAAGGTCTCTAGTCCACCCACACACACACTCAAAGCAGGGCTGCCTTCTAAGTCAGATCAGGTTGTCAAGGGCCTTGTCAAGTTCTGGCAATCCCCAGGGATGGAGATTCATTTTGATAGGAGGGAAAATGCCACCAAGAAGAAACAGACATCAAGGCTCCAGTACAGTGACCACAGCTCTCAGTCTGCCTCAGCCCGTGCTGGTCTGTCTCACAAGAGGGTCTCACTGCACACTCAGCAGGGCAGTCCAGAGAAATGTTGGTCCAGCCTTCACAAGTCACAGCTACCCACACTGCATGAAATACAGGCATTTCTTAACAGGAGCTGAGTTTAATGCCAGGCCCTTTTTTAAGCTGTGAATTAAAGTTTACATTAGGAGGAACTTAGAGTAACCACTCTCCTGCACCAGGATTTTATGATCAGCAACATCTTCAGATGAGCAGAAGCAGACACATTCCTAGGAAACCGTGGTAATTAACTTCAGAGTCAGAGACTCTTCCCCTTTATGTTGTCTACATGTAATAAAAGCTCCGTAGGTTTATTTATTCCATTAATTTTTAACTCTGCTAGAAGACAACCCTTTTTCCACACTCCTGACTGTCCTATGATTTCATAGGCACACTGGGCATTGAAGGTTCCAGTTCAGATTTAGGAGCCTGAAGACAGGTGGAATTAGACCCAAGATGTGTCTGATCTCATCTCCGGCCTCCTCACACACATGCATACACGCACAGAGGAATGTGATCCCAGAGCCATAATTTGCTGAAGTGTTTTCAATCACCTAAAAAGAGCTGTGAAGCAGAACCACAGTGAGTCTTGGAGATCAGAGCACAGACTTTATTTTTGTGAAGTGAGTTTCTTTAACCCATGCCTGTTCCTGTGGATATCTCCCTGTGCAGGAAAGCAAATGGTACAGGAACTGGAATGAACAACCCATATCCAAAATTGCTGAAGAGCAATTTGTGTCAATACTTGCAGAGGAAATGAAAAAGTCTGAAGGAATTCAGTTGCATACAGTATAGCTTCAGTGAATAGTTTTCTTAGCTGCTGAGGATGTACATCTCAATGGACTTTATGAAGCTTGTGCTTGGAGGACGTAGGCATAGAGAATAGAGGATAGAAATGTGCTTGCCTCGGAGCTGTGCTAGAATTGACTGCTGCTTATATTAGGTGTTTCTCTCTCCTCAGGAAGAACTTTAAGCTATACTGAATAACACTTTTCAGTATCTCTTAAAGCCTTTAACTAAAACTTGGTCTGTAGAAGTGGGTGGGGAACGTCTCAGCTTTTTGTATGTGTCAAGATTAAAGAACACGGAAGAAAAATTAAAGCACTAAATTCTTCTGAACACTTGCCCCATTATTAGCTTTTATTTACAGAAAGAATAGGAAAGAATTTTTTTCTCCTTCTTTCCCTTTTCCTCCTTCCCTCCCCCCTCACAAATACAGACACATCCATTTGTATATTGTTGATATGGCCTTCTCCATAGAGAATTAATGGGACTGAGTCCAAGGCAGTGAAACTGGCCAGCTCTGAGGCTGAGTGGCATGTGGAGGAGAGCTGCTTCTTAAACTATTGTTGTTGCCTGAGGAGTGAAAAAAATCTTGTGAGATTACTTTTCTAGGAAAAGTGAACACGATAAACCTCAGCCAGAACAAACAAACAAAAAAGATCTTTAACCTGTTCCTTGCTATTGCCAAGGATAATTTTCTGTATTCCTTTGACTCCCCAGAAGTTGCTCTAGGAGCAAGTTTTAGGCAAAAATGTAGATGGCTGCTTAAGGACTTGATTTTATTTGTGGGGACAGGGCTCAGAAACCTCCTTGTTTTAAGGATGGTTGATAGTATCAAACCTTTGTAATGCTTGGATTGGTTAATGCCTGGGATGCTGAATTCATCAGCTAACTGATGATCTTCAGTGACATTTCTCAGACTGTAGTGTTAATACAGATGACAGTACAATTAGGGAAGGTGTTACGAGTTTGATTCTCTTTCACCAAAAATCCAAAAGACACTCTGTACCCGCTCTGTCAGATGTATTTGAAGCTCAGTCATGGCTTTACAGCCGAGAAACTTGAGGTACAAAACTGCTAAAGGAGAGCGGAACAGTGGAGGACAAGGTAAGGAAGCTGTAGTGGAAGTATGCTCCATTCTGGAGTGTATTCAGTGTGACACTTCTGCCTAGCAACATTTTTAAAGTTTTGGATAAAATAACTGGTCCAGAAATAAGAAAAAGAGGGGCTGAAGAGCACTTGATGTTGAGGCATTTGATTTTGTTACAGGCCTGGATCCTGCAGGCCCTAAGTACACCAGAGCCAGTCCTGAGGAACGCCTGGATCCTGGGGATGCCCTCTTTGTGGAAGCCATTCATACCGATGCTGACAGTAAGCTGGCTTCCATCTTCTTCGGCCCGTGCTTCTGTTCCTCCTGCTGTCATTATTGCTAAGGAGTCTGTAGGTCATTGTCCCTTTTTTGCCAGATTACCATGAGTTCAGGTTCACTCTGAGGAAGTTTCTTGATTAGATAGGCTTTAATGATGCATTCATTGGCAGGTATCCATACCCCGGAGCACTTCAAGCAACTGACAGGTGGAGATCAGACAGAGGGCAATCTTCCAGCAAATATTTCTTCTTTAACCCTGCTACAGCAGAGTAAATTTATGCAGAACCAGCTCAGCATGGCTTTTACTGCCTGGAAGGAAGTTACGTCTATTCTCACTTTACTTTTTCCCACCTGACGTAAGAAATATGCCCCTGTGAGTGCCGGTGGAAAGTAACAGAGTCAAACCAACAGCTGGTGCAACGACAGAATAACTTTTCTAAAGCACTTAGGGTCTACATAGGCAGAACATGTGCTGAAGAATAATGTGGTGCCTTTGAGTCACACCTCTTGCCTGGAGATCACAAAAATCTCTACCAACATAACTCTCAATCACGCCTCATAATCCCCCATTAAGGTTGTGGTCAGTTTTGTTCTCCTTTACACAGAATCAAGAACCTGAGTCACAGAGGTGGTGACTAAGCTGCAGTTCCCCGTCACTTTGATGGCAGGGCCTGGAGAACTCTCTGCCCCATGCAGCAAACCTGGACAATGCAGGTGTGTAGGAATAGGAAGTCTGTCCTTGCTGTCTCCAGCGCTGGAGCTGGGTCCGGGACTACTAATGTTCAACCAATTATTGGGGCCTGTCATTCACCATGTAGGGTAAAGCCTATAGAAGAGCCAAGTGTAAGAATGAAGTGCCATTTCACCTCCTTTCAGGTTTTGGGATCCGGATTCCTGTAGGCCACATCGATTATTTTGTCAACGGAGGCAAAGATCAGCCAGGATGCCCCCGATTCATCTCTGCAGGTGAGAACACCCTGTGGCCAAGCAAAGGGCTTTCATGGCCATTTAGCAGCCTGTGAAAATGCTGTTTGGCAACCAGCTCCCGCTACCGTCAGGGCAGACATCAAAGCGAGACAACATGTATTTGTAAAGACATATGGCAGCAGAGATTCACGGCCCACATCTCCTCTCAGCAGTAAAACAAGTAGCTGAAATTAAAATCACATACAGGTCAAGTGTCTTGGCAGCACCGCTGTCAAGAGACGTGATTTTGGTGACACTTCTGTATGAGCCAAAACCCTAGTATCAGTAGAGTTTGTATCAACAAAGAAAACATTTTTTGCTAGAAAGGCTCTTAGGTACTACTAGCAAAAGCTTCTTTTTGTTTTCATGCTGCGAGCTGTGTTTATACTTAGACAGCTTGTATGATTACTGCCCTTTCCTTCTAGAGAATAGGACTTTACATAGTAAATAGTGTGGATAAATATTCAAATAGGTTCTGGATGAGCCAGCTGCACTGAGGGTCAGGTTACAGGGGACACCTATGGTACCTCACTTCCAATAGCTGGGGTCCCAGTGCAGGTGGGAGTCAAAGCTATTGTACCCCCTTGCAGAGAGCTTGGGGCCTCATCAATGGTACGCTGATGGAGACACGGCAGCCCTGTGGTTCCCCCTCTTCTGAGGGACTCTGTTAGTCTGGGAGATGATACACTTCTAACTTCCTGTGTAACTTCTCTTGCAGTGGGATCTGGGCTGGTGGTCACAGAGATGCTCTGCAAAATGTTATTAATGGGAAGGGGATCACTGCAGAATCAGTGAGAGTGTTTATTGATTCTCAGTTCCTTGGGAACATGCAGAAAGACTGAAGCCAACAGAAAGGCTCATGGCTGCTTTTCTCTGGGTGCGTTTTTTTCTTGCAGGCTATAAGTATCTGATCTGTGATCACATGAGGGCAGTACATCTCTATGTCAGTGCCTTGAAACATTCCTGTCCGATCATGGCATTCCCCTGTGCAAGTCATCAAGAGTTTTTAAACGGTCATTGCCTGGACTGTGTTGACCCCTTCCTGTTCTCCTGTCCCAGAATAGGTACAGTACCAGCATGAGACCTTCCTGGAGCAGATGACAATACATTCCTGATGGGTGTCAGTGCAGAGCACAGTACTCGGTTCAGATTTCTCTGAGCAGGATTTGCTTTGGATCTCTTTGGGGATAGCGAGAAGCTGTTTCGTTTTCAGGCTTCTATAGAGAAGCTCTAAAAGCTCATATATTGGCCGAGGTAGAACACCAAAATCTTGAACATTTCTGATCTTTAAACGTTTCATAGGGCCCACAAATGAGTTGAAAGAGAGTCTCCAGAACAACCTGCCTAACAAGTGGGCTATTAGCTCAAAAAGTGTCTTGTTTAGAGAAACAGCTGCAAATTTTAGCCCAAGCCCGAAGTCCCATTCTTCTACAAACCACTCACTGCTTCTGTGTCACCTCCCTCTCATAAATTCCTGCCATGGCCACCCCAAAGATGAGCTCCCTGGACTGGGAGAAGGTAATAGTTGCCTCTCTTAGGCTTCTGAAACTGGGCTGTGGCACAAGGAGAGGAAGTGTCCTCTGGTGCTATTTGCAGTCCGGTACTGGAGGAATATAAGGAGAGGCCTCTTTGGGTACAGGTGCTATCAGATCAACCACCCCCTCGCCATCTCACCAAGCCACCTTGTCAGCTAGTCAGTGGTGCAGGCCTCAAGATATGGTGGTCTTCTCACTTGACCAAGAAAATCAATTTCCCAGCACCTTGTGTTTGCATTGTCATTTACATCTGCATTAAGTTTCCTGACTTGGTAGTCTTTAGTCTTGCTCATTTTGCACAGGTGCAACTGATGACGCAGTTTGTTAGTGGAGGAATGAAACAAAGCCACCAAGAGGTACTCTGATGATGATTACCTGGGGTAGCCAGAATAGGATTTCTGAGGGAATGTTAATATGTCAAACAGACACCACAAACCTGTACTTGCTCTGATTTGCAGTGGTATAACAAAGGGTCTGTCCTCCGAGACAGCGGAGTTGAGCGGGGTGAGTGGAGGTGAATCGGGATCAATTGTATTTCTCTTCTGGGTCATTCATGGCTTTCCCTCTACTGGCTTTATTTCTTCCTGCAGGCCTGCTGGAGCAGGCAGGTGTCAACATGAGAAAGCTGCCCAAGGAAGTGAAAGTTTATTTAATGACCAGTGCCTCAGCCCCATTCTGTGGTAAGTAGCGATGAGAAAAAACAAGTCAGAAGGGCGTTGACCAAATGAGGCAGATCCTCTGGGGAGGCCAGGTAGTTACAACCCATCATCCCCATCAGAATCAGCTGCTGTGTCCCAGATGGTCTGAGACACATAGCTGAAGAGCAATAACCCTGCACATCTCCCCCATAAAGCCCTTTCCAATGGGTTTACTACTGCGGGCACAGCCCTGGATTAAGACAGCCACATGACTTCAGGACTGAAGTAAAGGGCAGTGAAAATGCCTGTCTGTTTACATTGGACTATGCAGATCTGCCTACTGTGCCTCTCATACCTCAGAGACTAGTTTCTTTCTTATGTCTGTTTAATCTTCTTTCTGCTGCTGGGGCCAGGGAATGAATGCTAGAGGCCTTCTTTTGGCAGGGGTAGGTCCAACCTGCCCTCACTCCTACATACTTTGCCTCTTGCTCAGTCCATCACAGCCTGGTTGAGTTCCACTTGCAGAAGAAAAGAAACATAGTCACCAGCATTGAGATCACTTTCTGCAGCAACAGCACCAAGGACACAGCGAAGATCACCATGTGAGTGACAGTACATGCTTCTGGCCTGCTTTATCCCAGCTCTGTGTGTAAGGATGTTTATACCAATCCAGGAAAGGCACAACAATAGCATATCCCCCTGAGTGCAGTGACTGTGTGATGAACCACAACCTTTCTTCTTCAGTCCCTCCACATTTACCTTAAATGCTCTCAAGAATCAGGCATGTGCAACCATTACTCGGTAACCCTGGCTAGGTCCACCTCTTCCCTGAGTGCACAAAGCAGTAGGTATACTCTGGGATCCCCAGATTTGCATACTTTTGTGTTGCTATGCTGGTTCCTTTTCTACACCATACCTTTGCCTGGTGCCAATTCAAACCGCAATCACTGTCAGATAGTTATTAGCTCCACTCTGCCAGACAGAGATGGCTACAGCACGACCCCATCCACCAGAGGTTCCAGAATGATGGACTTGGTGGCTTAGACATTTCTCTTGATGCCCAATAGGACAGCAGTTGCAAAGAGGAGACAAGTGCATCTCTGCACAGTCAGAAATGTGTTCAGTAGCTTGTTGCCACTGCAGTAATGCAGCAAAGTTCTCAGGCTCCCATTTAGGGAAAAGTCCAGGGGGCAAGGGACCAAGACCACATGTGTAAACAGACAGATGTCTCTTGAAAGCACCACCCTCCTCCAAACCATATCTGAATTAAAGAACCAGACTCAGACTCCTATTCCAGAGCCCTTGCCTCAGGGGGATCTCCCCACCACAGAGAAGTTCCCCAAAAGAAGTCTTCCTCACTACTCCCTACACCTTCCTGTCCACTGCTGTGGGCTGGGAACCACAACGCAGGCAAGCAGCTAGCACATGCTGCTGGCTGCCTCAGAAAGCAGGAAAACAGTCTGCTGAAGAGTCCCAGCCCGCTCTCGTAGGATCAGAGGGGTTCCAGCACTGGCTCCCACACAGTCCTTACTGCTAAGCCAAAACATTGTGACCTAAAACTAATTGTGTTGCTGCTTCAGTCCCGGGCACCAGGAGGTAGAGGTGAGAACCAGGGAAGGGGAAGCCACACTCCAGGGTGCTCTCCAGCATGACATAGCTGCTTGGTCACAGATTTCCAGCCAGGCACTGCAATTTGGAGTTTATACTCCAGCCTGGTGGAGCTCAGTCTGTTTAACCTCTCCCCGGCTTGGAAGCCAAATTTGCCTTTTCCGAAGATGCAGGAGGAAATCGTAACACCCAGGTCAAGGCAGGACCTGTGATTTGCTCAGGAAGACATGCAGCACTTCCTTTTGCAGTGTTGGGAACGACGTTTGATAGGTGCCCAGTAGGAGGCATGTGAGCACTGGAGGGAAAGGCTGCCTGGGGAAGTGAGACAGGCAGGCAATCCCAAGGGTCTGCTGTACCCTCAAGTTTTAATGAGACAGTAGAGTTATAGCAGGGTAACCTATCCAGAGATACCCTTACCCTGGGAGAACAGCAGCTGTGTTTCATTTAAGTGCCTTCCTAAGAAGCACAAGGCTAAACCGAAAAATTTGCTTGCAGAGATAAACCTACAGATTTGAGAGTATAAGATGGAAAGTATCCCTTTTAATTCACACTGTAGCAAAGAGCAAAGAAATTCCCTGCTCTAGGCAAAGCTCAGCCCTCCAGTGCAGTCAAGCTCAGAGTGTCGAACAGGCATCTAAACATAGATGCTCACGTTGCAGTCCAGACACTGATCGATCACTGATTTATTGCAGGTGATCGGGCATGCATGTCATCCTGCAGTTCCCCAGAAGTGCACAGGGACTTGGGAGCGTTCAGCCAGTCTCATACCTTCAACAAGTGACTCGCACGGTTGTGTCTTGCCTCATATTGCCCTTCTCTTCTCCTCTCCCAAACATCAATTCCAATCTCACTCCTCAGGATGCCATTACCCCACATATTGCTCAGAGTACCCCAAGAGACATGTCCGCAAGCCCCTTAGCTGCCATGGGACTGACAGAGTAAGGAGCTTGTTACACAGCACACTTCCCAACTGCATTGCCATTGCTTACACATCGCATGACATCATCCCCCATACCCAAGAAAACATATTTCTGAAGCCAGCCAAAAGTCCTACATCCATCCAAAGGTTGTGTGGGGTTGGACCAAATGTCAGTCCCAGGAGTGACTTTCTTCAACCTGCTTAACCTTACTGTGTTCCTCTGTCCTAGGGCAGGGCTGGATCCTGCCCATGGACAATATGCAGTAGAGAGATGGCCTCCCCTCTGTTTTCCATTTGCTATCCATTATTCACCTTTATAACCACAATTTCATGATTTTTGGCAGCTTCAAGCCAGACACAGTCAGACATAGTCAGACACACAAAACCTCCAGCACCTACCACTGCAGTCTAAGGGAGGGACGGGATGTACTGGTTTGGGTTGGCCACTCTGGCCTCGGAGGATGCTGAGTGCAGCTGTCAGCCTGCTCCTGGGAGCAACGTTGGTTAGCAGAATTGTAGGCTCTTCCTGACCATTTTGTCACCTCTCCCTTTTCCCTACCATCACGTTTCTGATCAGGTAGTCGCCCAGGTGCTTCTGGGATTGCACTGAGTCAGCTACACACATATTCTTCGTGAGCATAAGGAAATCGATGATCTCTGGCTCTTAGAGGTACTATGTAGATCAAACATAAGAAGGCCCGTTGGATGGAGTCCACAGAAGGGAGGTGGCCACCTACGTAAAATGGCTGGGCAGCACCCCTTCATAGCATATGACCAACTGGGCTCTGATGATGCACTGTTTACCCGACCTCTGGCATTTCTCAGTTCACGTTACCTGGGTAAGAGCATAGGGACAGGCAAACATCCCTCTATTCAAGCATCCCACTTTCAACATGGTCAAAAGCAAATCCCTAGAGAAAAGTATAAAAAAAGGCAGTGTAAGCATGTAGCAGTACTTCCCCCAAATAGTTTCCCAGCGTCTGACTAATTACGTGTCAGGGACTTTCAGAGCCAAAGGTGAGCTCTTTGTCCTTATTAGCTCCCAATGCTTTTGTCTTCCACGAACTTGTCCAGTCCCCCTCCCATGACTTGTACAGTCATCCAAACTTTCTAGCACCGACAACACCCCACAGCAAGGATTTTAACAGCTTAAAAGGAATGGTACTCTGTGCAGTGTGCAACCTTTTTGAGCCTGCCACATGTTAGCTTTCTTTGAGGACCCCTTTGAGCACCCCCTGCACTGGAAGAAATGGTGAACAACGGATCCCTATCTGTGCCATTCATGATTTCATAGATGTTGACCTTATCTACCACTTACCTCTCTGTAGCAATCTGGGCACTGTTTCAATCTATATGCAATAGCAAGAAGAGTTGTTGTAATTGTGCGATGGAAGGAAGGGTATTTATACAAAAATTTTCCTGACTTTACAGATAAAACATGGAGAGACAGCCAATAAGACTGTCATGCAATGTCCTATTTTGACAGATGAGTCTTCTCACTCCATTTTAGTATGTGAGGGCTTCACGATAATAACCCAGGCTCCTCCAGTGTTTCAACACATCTGCATACGGCCTGCATCTGCAGGTTGATTGAATGTTCTCCCTCACATCTCTCACCCTGCCTTGCAGACCTAAGCACCAGGAGACGGGCAAACGGCTGCTGGCCCACAGAGTTCCCCTCTGCCAGATAGACAGCGTGACACTGAAGTATCTCTCCAAGAATCAGTTTTGGAGGAAGGATGAGTCATTCATTGTCGGCAAGTTCTGTGCAGCCCCACTGCCTCTTGATAGCAAGTAAGTCACAGGAATATCTTACAGGGATCCACTGAGCCTGTGGGTGCAGCCTGTGGTTTGAAACAATGCATTCTCTCTCCTGTTTAGATAAGCATGTAAAGAGGTCTCTCCCATCCCCTCTGTGTCCTTATGTAAATCATTTTCTACCTGTTAGAGAGAAAAACTTCCAAGGTAGTTTTCTATGATTCTTCCCCCATGATAAAAGTAGTGTGCCATGGAAGGCTGCGACTTACATCACCTTGAAGATGCTTAAGTCACAAACCATTGCAAAAGCTTGTACTAACTAGAATTTGTTCCTTTTTTCCTTGCTTGCTCTCTCCATCTTCCCCCTGTCTACAACAGGCCCCCATTTGAAACATGACAGATGCACATTTTTCAGGATGAGACAACAGAAGACCAGTAATACCTTTCTGCTTCTTATACAGCACAGGTTTATAAAGCACTAAGGCTAAAGACAACCATTTTGGCATTTTCTGGGCCAGGCATTGTAGAGTATATGCCTTCAAGCCATAATTACCTTATCCAGAGTAGAAGCAGCCAAGTGCTTCTCATCCCAAGAGAGAGAATGTTCTTCTCCGTAATACAGTGTCCTTGCCAGGAGTTTTGCAGATCCAGAGTTCTTGCAGGTAGGGAAAAGTAGCTGTGTCTATACTGACACCTTAAACTCTGTCCGCATCGCTTCCGAGTTGACTCTTAAGCTGGCTCCAGGCTGAAGCAAGCTAGTGGGTACTCCAAAGCAGGGAAAAACAGAAGCAGAAGAGAGACTGGGCTCACATTCAAATTCTGTTCTGATGGGCAGTAAGGAGACTTGAGCACAAGGCAGTAAAAATATATCTAGTAGGCCCAGATAGGGAAAAAAAAGAGGCATTTGTATGTAAATACCAGGCACTCCCTTGAGCATAAGGAGTATTCCTTAGTAGCGTGCTTTGCAAAGCAAAGCACTCCAAAGTTGTGATGGATGTGCAGATACATGGCTTTTTATCACTTATGAATGGGACAACATGGCACATTGCCTTAAAAGTGTGCTAACCTGCACCCCTGGAAGCACTGGACTTGGCTGTAGTTCAGGTAGAAAGCTGTAGACTTGCACGGGTTCATAACTATGCTCTTATCACTAAACCGGGAGCACTCAGAGCAACAATGGTACTGCTAGGAGGAGGCGCTGGAAAGGTGAAGGACACAACCCCATACACACCCCTCCAGCCAATTCATCCCAGCCAGGGCACAGCACCCTATTCATCATACCCTTGCAAAGCTGCACAAGGTCCATCTGCAGCTTGCTTGCTTGCCTCTGTGTTAGGATAGCAACCCCCGCTTGTTAATACACAGCCTGACTTCCCTGTGCTCTTCCCGCAGCAGGACAATGTCATGCCTGCCCTGGAACCTCACCCTCCCCAGCAACACAGCCATCTCCTACGAGCTGCCTGCTGCTTGTGCCTAGCACTGCCTTCGGAGCATGCAGGCATACCCAAAACTAGAAAGGACCCCTAAACCTATTGCTGCTCTCTGCTCACAGATGATGCTTTCAGCATAAAACTGGATGGGTTTTTTACTTCCTGCATTAGGGACAGGATGTCAAGGAAAAGAACTGTGCGGCAGATTGGTGAGTACAAGGTTGATTGGTTACATCAAAACCTCTCAGTTAAAAGACTGGGTTGGGACTTTTATCTTATGGATTCTGTACCCAGCTCTGGAAGTGAGATGGGCAAGTCATTTAATCTCAAGGTTCGGATCTGTACGAAAGAAGAAGATAATATCACTCTTCCTACAACAGGAGTATTGGGATGATTCATTTGTGTTTTATATTAAAGTGTTCTGAGAACTATATTAAAGATGAGAAGTATTATTTTTCCTCATCAAGGGGAAACCGTGTCGTTCAGGTATGGCACAGGAAGGAGTCATTCTTGGCCAACACTCCAATGGGAAACTCACTAGTCCTATCTACAAGACACTTTCAGAGTGAGACCCTATTGATTTCATGTTGGTGCTCCTGCTAAATAATCAGAATGAATCTCCTTCCCGTGACAGGCCTGGAGCAGCTCTTCTGGCTGTTGGCTTGTTCTCTTTGAAGCTCACAGGAAGTGAAACAGACACCAGGGGCACGGCAGCACTCTTGCATCCAATTCTGCACTGCTTTGAACAACCGCCCAGAATAGAAGGTAATAGGAGGAGAATGGAGCATCACAGCTACAGGGCCACCTAACACAAATTAGTCCCAGGAACTCGGCACAGCCTTTCAGACTTGGAAAAGTAGCTGAGATTTGGAAAGAATTGGTGAAAGATTACAATATGAGACACACATACACAGAAATAGCCCTCACCCATCCACACCTTTTCTACCACCTTGATGCATGTGCAAGTTAAAGAGGAGAAAGTCTTACATCACTTCTGCCCACAAACCATTCTGTAAACCATTTTCTCTGGTTCCCTGGCCTGGCTTCACTGGGTGATAGAGAAGTGCACCAGGAACACCTAGTCAGGAGAGAGGGACATGCTAAAAGCAATTCTGCCCTGAGGAAGCCTCAGTCATTTGGCATGAGCTGTCACTACTGCTCCACTAGACAGTGTCACTGCAGAGTTAGTTCCTGCTTTCAGCTCACATCAAAGCTTTTGGTCCCTGCCATGTGGCTGTTTGGAAGGCCAGCTAACAAACACCATCTCCAGCATACACTCAGGAGAGGGTTAGAGCTGGGCTCTGACAGCCTGACAGAGATCCAGGTTAGTTGGTGCCATGACTGAAGGGTTTCCAGGGAGCTTCTTGTTGAAGACTGGAATACAACCTCAGCAGGCACCTGTGAAGGGCAGTGTCTAATTCAGCCCAACCCAGTCCACTGCTTCAGGGAGGTGTATAAAGCACCACAACAGACTCAGTTTCATTGTGCATTTTGGTTCCTTTGCAGAAGGTATTCCAGCAACTCTCATGTTAATTTGCTGGAGACGCTTCCTAGCTGTGAAGGGCGATGGGGTCAGGCTGAAGCAAGAATGCAGCAACACAGAATGGTGACAACCATTAGCAGGATGATCCCCAGGCCTGAGGCAGTTCCGTTCTCCTGCCCTGGGGTGACAGCAAAGGCGAGCAGTGCGAGGAGCAGTGTACACCATGGATCCCACATACGCACCACTTCAGAGGCTTCTCCAGACCTCAGGAAGGGTGCCAGATCCCAAGGGCGTGGATTTCATCCAGCCGAGACTTGCAAGACACGTCAAACCGGTCTCTGGGCCATAGCCCCTGTGTGAGCAGTGCGAGGCAGGTAGGGCTACCTCCACCAGCCGGGGATGACGCAGAGCCAGCCCTACATGCAGGATGGCCATGCCCTTGCACGTCTGTGCCAAGAGGCACTGAAGAACGCCCTGCCCTGTGCGTGCTAACAGAGAGATTGAATTTCCTTGCTCCTCCCCTGGATATCTGCCCTGGAGATGCTGCTACCCTCACCACCCAGCTTGGTTGCACCAGGCTCTGTGGAACAGAGGATTCCTCCACTGGGACTGCCATCTCCGATTCCCTGACAGAGGAAATGGCTGGGGAAGCTTGTCAGCCTGTTGCAACTGAACTTGGAAGAGGCCTTCCATCTCCACACTATTTTCATCTAAGATATTGCACTTCTCCCTACCAGTGGCTGCTCTCCACAGAGGTGTTTTGTACTCACTCATTTCTTCACTCAGTGTGTGCATCCTGAGGTCATCCCCCGTTGAGCACACAAAAAAAAAAAAGGGTTCAGGCTCTCCTTCTTGCCTACACCTGCCCCCAGTCCCAATTCCTCTCCTTTCTTATTCCAAATGAATCAATTCAAACAACCAACCTTTCACCAGAAGTCAGTAACTTCTTTGAGAAGTGGTGTTTGTCATAAATGAGAAATCCTAACCCCTGGAAAAGTAATTTCTGGTCTTACTACAGTGGATACCCAGTGGGATGCGTGATAGCAGATCTCCGTATCATGCTTTCCATTACAAGCCCATTACCAAAGCTGTCAGGCAGCCCATTTTCCCCTGTCCTTTCCCCCCCGTGCCTTGAGATCACCTCAAGCCTTTCAAACAGTGTTATCATCTCCATCTCCAAATCCTCAAACACCAGTAGTTTCATCTCTGACTTTAATGGGAATCATTAAATCAAAGGGAACACAGATTCTGTGAGCAGGCTGATATCGCTTGCAGCGATATTGGTGTACTTCGGTATCAGAGCTGCCAACACACCTCAGAGAGGCAGGACTAGAAAACAAACCGGGGAAGCACGCTGGGGCAGGCAGCTCTGGTGAGCAACCATGGGGTGGGAGGTGCTGGAGTGTCACATCGCAGTCTCACGCGTGTGCTTCATGTGCTCCTGAGTGTACACGTCTGCAGGCAGACGTCTCAGTGCTTGCTAAAGAGTGTCTCTCTGGTCAGAAACCTATGTGAGCTTACGCTCCCTCGGAGGGGCTTCGGGATCAAAACAGCCTGTTGTTCCCTAGAGTTCGGGGGTCTGAGTGGGAGCCAGAGGGGCTCGTCCTTTGCAGAGAGGGTGGGGGGAACTCCAGAGAAGGTTTCCAGAGGCTGCAGAAGGAAAATGAGAGCAGGGGGAGAGAGAGGGAGGGAGGGAGAGAGGGAGAGAAAGAAAGAGGGCACCATTATTATCACAGGAATAATTCTTACTTCCAAACTTTCCAAGACACAAACCTCAAGGAGCCCACTGTTACCTGTCCTTCTCCCCTCCCCTCCTAAATTAGCATGCAAAACTATGCAGTTGTTCAACATGTGATAATTCAGAAAATGGAGTTACCCACCCATCCCAAGGCAGCAAAAACAAACCCCTCCAAAGCACCTTCTGTAATATCAGTTAAAAGCCCACAGCTCCTTCGATTTTGCTCTCAAAGTGGGTATAAATCAATTCCTACTAACTTAGATACCAATCTACAGGCCATCAAGTATCCATCCATCCGCCTCACCCACCAGATAGAAAGCCAGCCCCAAGACGTAACTGTACAAAACTAAGTAGTAACAGCTTCACATCTTGCAAGCACTTGATAGCAACGAACTAGAGCAAATGCGATACGAAAAGGGGAAAAAGCAGGTGGCTTTTGGTTGTTCGAATTTTCATGCAAGGAATAAAGCTTAGTCTGCTGTGGAGCATTGAGCTATACAGCAGTACACTGTTAAAGCAAGTTTTGAACAGAACCTTTGAACCTGCCTCTTTTAAACAGGCAGCCTGTAAGTTACTGAAATATCTCTCCTCCTCAGGGAAAGAATGTGCTCATCAGCGGGATATCACAGTCTGTCTTGCTTGTAAGCAGACTAGAAACTCTTTCAAGGAACTAGATGATAAGACTAGTAGGCCAATATATCTCTGAGGAATATTTTCTTCTGCATGATCTTTGCAGCACTTGGGGCATTCAAGAATTGTCCTCTTGCATTGTGGCATTGCAAGGTGGCCATTGCAGTGACAGAAAATGAAAATGAATGTGATTCATAGAAGCACTTAAGCACGGGGTATTTAGAGAGCTGGAAGGTGATTACCCAGGTTGGAAGCTGCTGGGGAAAGAGATGAGAGCGCAGACTGGGGGAGAGCCTGAGGGGAGCTCTGATCTCTGGGACCGCAGCTATACTTACTTTGAACAACGACGCTGCAGGGAATATCCCTGTTTACTAAGGATGTTTTCACCACTTCTAAGGGAAAGGTTATGAAATTGCTTTCCCTAGGCCATGGTAGACCTGCTCAGATCATCCTCTAAGCTGTGACAAGTGCCTGGCCAGAAGGGAAAACAGCAGTCCCTCTGTATCACTAATTTTTTTGGTTAGGCATTCAAGTCGCTGTGGAATACTGTCCGGATGTGACAATTGCTGTTGTGCTGCTGGGACGTGATGTGATTAGGATACCCAAATGGTGAGCAGAGTAACAAGGAAGCATGCTCGTTCCACTGTTATGGACACACTAAACAGAGTTTGCGTTTCCTTGTCTAAGTACCTTAGAAATTAAAATACCACACTCGTTATTGTCTCTAGACTGGCAGACAAGGAAGATGATCCTCCTCTCACACCTCAAATACTGGCCTCTGAAACATTTGGGCTTTTATCACAGGTCTCTACTGCAAGTATCAGCACACCTTGATACTGCCTCATTCACAAGATCTAGAAAGACAAAAGCTTCCACCTTCCAACATGTTTTAAAAGAATTGTGTGAAAGAAAGAATAGCTTTTACTGCGTAGCACAAGCTTTCCCCAACACACACATACACACACACCTCTTGTGTGTATGTTTATGGTATTGACTCATTACCAAAAATGGGTGGAAACAAAAAAAAACTACGGTGTTCCTTGCCTCCTTCCTTTTTTAATTGCATTTGGAATTCTGATTTTATTGAGCTTGATCAACCAGGAGAATTCGGCCATTGACCTGAGAATGGATATCCTTCTGCTGAGAAGACAAAATACAAGCAAAGCATAGACAAAGTGACTTCACCACGTTTACAACACTAACTGCATTCATTTTGGATTGCATCTATTCAACAGACATGCTTGATGGTTAGGAGGACGGCTGCCTCAAAAATGATTCAGTGTTCCTGTCTCTCCAAGTAAGGACTGCAAAAGCTGCAAATTCATATCTCCAGCAGCCTACCAGCAAAACCAGGGACTTCACATTCCTAGGACTTCTAAACTAGAAAACAAATAAGGATTTTTTTTTCTTTTCCTCTTTCTGCCTCCTTTTTTTAAAAAAAAAAAAAAGAACCTAAGCAAAACTCTTGCTGACTTTTTATCTGATTCAAGCAAACCCAAACACACTTGTTCCTTCCCTGGCCAGTTTCTTCATATCCCAGATTTTTTGTTTGGAGGCATGGAAGCAGCACAGGAACAGGCACGTGACTCAACTCAAAGCAGATCTGTACAAAACAGGAAGATCTTCCAGTTCCACTGTTTTCAAAAACTAAGAACAGCGACTGAAGGAAACAGCAAAAAAGCCCTCTTCCACCAGAGGCCTAATGCAAATAGCAAGTGCTGTCTGACGCAGACAGCCTTTTTATTTAGAGCACCTTAAGAGGGACAGTCCCCTTGCCATCACAGCGGTGAGGCTTGTGCACAAGCACTGCAGGGTAGGGAAGATTACTGCACACTTGTCAGGGCTCATGCCAGGAGTCACTGTGTCCTGCTTCATGCTCCTTGCCAGCGAGTCCACAACCCAAGCGTTTGAAGCCCAGAAGCAGAGCACAGGGAAGACCAGGGTGCAATGGTGCACCGTGTTCAAGGATGCCTGCTGGAAGAGGATCTCCCCAGATGCAGCCCACCCCTGCAACTTCCTCCCTGCCACGCAGACCCAACTGGGACACATGCAGTGGTCGCTTCTAGGACAGAAATCCCATTCCCAGGCTTGGTGTCTGGCAGCTGGATGCCAGAAAGGAGCTATTATGGGGCAGTGGCAGGAATGCACATTTCGGGGTCTGCAGCTGGTGTACAGCAGCTGGCATACAGCGGCTGGCTAAAAGTAGCTCAGTGTGGAATTTCTCTCTTGGCCACTTGGATCTGAATTTCAAGCACAAGCCACCCTCCCCTCTATTTCTGTTCGCCTACATTGCTCCTCTGCCCCAATATCCACCAGACCTGGGAATTCTTCCCTTGCAGAGTAAAGAGTTGGCATTTTGGAAGAGAGCATCTCATTGCCACTCACCGGAAAGGAGAGTTTCGGGTGTGTTAAAAGAATATCTAGCCTGTCAGTCCACCCCGGGTCATCGGAGGCAAGAGCTATACCACACAGGGCAGTCTTTTCAATACCTTACTGATCTGTCTGAGCCGAAGCTCAGCAGCGAAAAGGAGGACAGAGCAAATGCTGGGATTAGCTGTGGTGGGCAGGGGGACGAAGGACCCTGAGCTTTCTCCCCCTGCCCAGATTGAGCACTTGCAAGTTGTACGGCAACTGCCCACTATCAATCTGCTGTAAACCCTGGAGCTGTTTCTACCCATGTGAGCATCTCCTGGGTTGTCTGCTCTCACATGCAGATGTCTTCCTCAGCTCAATACTGGAGTATCTCCAGGAACAGCTCTACCTCATGGCGAGCCAGGTCGAGCCTTGTGGGGTCTCTGTGGGCACTTGTGTACCACCTGCCAGCCCTGGACACCGTTTCAGTTTCTCTGCCTCCCCTGAGGAATGGAAAGAGGACGGGGCAGAGAAGAGCTTCCTACGGCCGGGTTACTGGCCCTTCCACCCCCAGTGCAGCTGATGCCTGGAGTCAAGCCTCTACCCTGCTGTTTTTCCTTAAGAAAATCACACAGCTGGAGCCCACCTCCCAGGATTCCTTGGGACAGCAGGCAAAAAAACGCTGCGGAAGAGCAAACTCACGGCAAACAAGGGAGAGAAGCTGGGGGCCACCACTCTGCCCGGGCAGTTGCATCGCAGGAAGGACTTGCTTCCGCAAGCAGGTACTTACGCGGGGGTCCCACACAGGGTGAGGCGTGCCCGTGCCAGGAGTGCCCTCACTTCATATACTCCCCTTCGCTCACATAGTCCATAAAAGACCCCGGCAACTCAGCAAAATCTTCCAAGACAAGACTGGTGGAGTCCTCACCCAGCAGGTCACTGTCAGGCCGGGATGCCCGGGGGCGTGGAGCCGGTGGCGGTGGCGGTGGTGGCTGCGGAGGGGGCTCAGAGGCACCAGCCTGGCCAGAGGTAGGTGGTGGCTCGTCGCAGTCCTCTGGCTCCCCCTCGGAGGAGGCTGGCCCGAGGACGTGGTAGAGGCTGGGTAAGCGGATGTCGAAGCGAAGGCCAAACTTGGCGAAGAGCTTCTCGTTGAGGGAGTAGAGCTTCTCCGAGATGTCATAGCCCAGGTGGGAGGAGAAGAGCCGGGCAACATAGCGGTCCTTCCTCAGGAGGAGATACAGCTTCTTCCTCGGCCAGGTGATGAAGCTGCAGTCGGTCTCAGCTGTCAGCGTGACCTGTGGGGCAGGGAGGGAGCAGAGTAAGCCCTACTACCCGGGTAGGGGTGACCCGCCTTGGGGCTGCGTGCCTCTCTCCAGTGAAGGACCCCAGCCCCTTTGACGCCTGCTCTCCTTGGAGATGGTGGGGCTGGAGAGCCAGATGGCCCAAACCAAATGATCGGATAAATCCTTACCCACCTCTGCTTCCTCTCCCCAAGGAGCCAGAGACCAGGTTTTCCTATGCAACTAGTGGCATGCCCTTGCTTAATCTAGCCACGACTCGCATGACACTTGGAGTGTTTGGATTTTTTGTTATTTTTTTTTTTTAATTCTAAATTGTCTTAAAAGTGTAATACATTAGTTTTAACTGTACTGTAATTAAGCTTTTTTTTTCTGTAATCAAATCTGCATTACTAGATCCTAGCAGCAGGATGAAATTCTTGCCTTAACAGGAAAAAAACTTCGTATCTTTAATGATATGATGCTCCCTGTTGACATCTGAGCCACGCAGCTGAAATGAGCGGGGTGGCACAGATGGCCTTATCCCTCTACAGAAACGTTCCGGAGGGAAGTGTTTCTGCATGCCCAGCTGGCCCAAGTCACCAGTGGGTAGCCCTGCAGCAGGCTGCCGCCCTGTCCTGCTGCTGGGCCGCACAACCTCTGCTCCAGGAAGGCCCTGGGTATGGGAAGGGCCACCTGGAAGGCTTGCCTCATCACCCTGCACCAGAGGGACATCCTGTCTCGTCAGCCCTGCCAGGTGCTGTAGGGCTGAATGGCCTTGAAGGATGCATTGCACAGCTCAGCGAGAGAGGAAATAAAAGGGGTTTACTGTGTTTGTGTGTAGGTAGGGAACTCACTCAAGGTTTTATCGGGCTGATTTTAGAGAACATTTCGTTTTGCTTTGGGTTTTGCCAATGCAAACAGAGCCATTTTTCCCCCTAGCTGTAAGACCAGACTATTAATAAAAAACCCCACTATACAATACACGAGTGTATATTGTAATACAGAAATTTAATAATAATAATAAAAGGTAAGAAACACAGGAAGGGTCAAACTGCCTTGGGCCAAAGAAGAACATCCGAGTGTAATGGAGACACCGGCATGTGAACAAGTGCCAGAACCAAAATATGTCGGGGGCTCCCTTTCACTCTATATCCAGGGGTCTCCTTGGCCAGCCACCATGGCAGAGGGCCACTGGGAAGCTGAACACGACTTGGCTGCATGTGTGTGTCCTTGGGTTTGATATTTAATGCCACTGCCATGCAAGCAGCTGCCTTGTGAAAGAAATACAGGAGACAAAACCTGAGAACTTTCCCAGGCTGATGTGAGCAAGAGGAAGGGTCACACAGAAAGTGAAATGGCCAAAATCTCATTTTCCTAACCAGTTTCTGGCACAGCAATTGAAAGTCTCTGCTTCTCATGAGGGATTAAGTGAGTTGTAATAAGAAAACCTGCCTCCTAACCAGAGCAGCAGGACAGATTTCAGTCATGAATCCCCCCAACACAAGTGCTCTGGCATCGGCAGAACCTGTAATTCAGCCTTCTGGTGGAAAGTGCCAGCCCTGAAACCCAACTCCTTCAGGCACTGCGAGCCAGCAGTCCTGTGGGAAGAAGACAAAGCAGAAAGTTCAAGGAAACCAGCTCTCGTCGTAGACTGAGTCACGCTTCTGCCTTTTTTCAGTGGGCTCAGGATTGAAACTGCTCAATCCAGAGAGCCATAGGGAAAACTTGGGCAAGAAAAACCTTCCATGCCCTCCTCCAGCAAAGTCCCAGAGTCAAGCATGCACTTTTTTAACCAAATGACTGTGATACTAGGAATAAGGTTGAGATATGCCACAGAGTTTTGTTAATTACTCAGGTAAGAGGGACTGGTGGGTTAAACAGCTGCCAAAAGCAGCACATCACCACGGCTAAGCAAGGCCTTCAAGAGTAATGTCCTGTCAGGAACATGGACTGGTCAAGTCTCACCTTCTGAATGCTGGTCTCACACAGGCTGCTACCTCTTCATGCTCCTCAGTAAGCAGATGTGGGTTTTAGGCACTTCCAGCATACGGCTGCAGCCTTTCCCCACCTAGGACTCTACTTCCCCATCCTGGTGCCAGGCGCAGCCGACCTCCCTGACCAGCCCTGTCTCGCAGAGCAGGAGGGGCCAAGACTGTGGTGCTGGCAGGGCTGGTGCAGCCTGGCACCAGCTTGCTCCCGAGCTGTCTCACGCACCACAGATAAAGACACTCAGGTCTGGGAACATTCAGTTCCACAGAAATTAGCTCAGAAAACGCTGCAGAGGTCTTTGCAGGTTGTATGGCATCCAGACGGCCATTTCCCTGCCAGGAGCACTGAGCAGCCGTCGTTCTCTCTGCTTGACTCTTAGGCAAATACAGTCCAGGAGCTAACAGCAATCTGCTGCCAGATTGAAGCCCTGTGCAAAACATGAGATACCCCCACCTATGTGGTATGTTGAGGTATGCAACATGCACAGCCATGCTGTTGTTGCCCCCTCTACCCCATTATTTTGGCCCGACATCTCTATTCCTGCTCCTAAGCTGTAGCCCCGTGCCACAGTAACACGGTCAGCCACCTCCTGCAACTGTTCCTCTTGCAAGACCGTAATCACTGGCAATGGCATAGCTTTCAGGGGCGACCACCATGACCTGTCCACACACAGGCCGAATTCAGACCCGAGGAAAGCAGATTCGGAGAGCTGTCCTGGTTTAACCAAGTATGAACGCAGCTGCCCTCATGAGAAAGCATCATCATTCCCTCATGACTGTCCCACGCTCCGAAGTGATTAGCAAAATCCCTCCTCATATGCCCTAACTGACATATTCTAGATTGACATCCTGATAGGGGTCAGCCTGTCCTGGGATGTGAGTTAAAGGCAGAGAGATGTGGGCTCAAGTAATCTCCTCCAGAAGGAAAGCCAAACAAATACTGTGGGGTGTTGACAGCAAGAGCAAAATCCTTTCAGTTGCTGCAAATAAGAATTGGTCTGGCCTCTCAGTCAGGGATTCTTCTGCTCAGAAAGAACCATATTCGGGTGTGAATCATCCTTTCTGCTTCTCCACCCCAAACACATCACCATCAGAAACTTCTGTGAGGAACAGGATATTTATGGATTTGCATCACTGCTGCATATTGCCATGGCTGCCATCCTGATGCTGGAATGATGCACCCTGCTAGCAACATGTAGGGCAAATGCATCAATACAGGTACTAGGGAACGCTGTAATGGAAGAGCGCCAGCAATCTGATACTTCGTCTCCCTGCTAAACTGGAAGGAGCACCACGCTCCACCCTCCCTGCTATCAGCTGATAATAGGAGCACACACTGAAGTCTTCAGAGGAAGGTAGAAAAAAAGATAACACAGCTGATCGCACCATCCTGTGCTGGCTAAACCATGAGGAAGGGGAGGAAAGTATTCCCGGTTAGCTTTGAATGGCATAATGAGCCCCCTCCATCCCCTTCTCAGACATGCAATGAAGCAGCAAGGAGCGAAGCTGGGCTGCTGCGGGGCCATGCAGGGTTACCTGGAAAGTTCCTTCCTCAGAGGGTCGCAGCGACTCCCATTCTGGAGAGTCCAGGAACTGGTATGGAAAGACGTAGTGAAGGAATTGTCCGTCCTGGCTCACTCGGACCCTGCAGAGAGGACAGGTGAGGTGCACAGGCTTAGGCCACAAAATAGATGTCACACGAACCTGATCAGCTTACACAACGTGCAGGCAGCCGGTCCCACCAGGGAGGAAAGGGCTTCTCCTCATCTCACGCATGTCTCATACCCTCTCTGGGACAGCTGCAGATGCTCCAGTCTATGGGGCTGTCCCTCCTTTCTCTGTGGGAAATGCTATTTGCTGCCACTTCCCCATATTCCATCTGTTTTCTGTTTCCTGCTACAAAGCCAGCCCTCACAGGTGCAGTGCTGCTTTTGGGGTACTCCTAAACCAGCCTGTAACTCTTTGTACTTGCATCTTCATCGTGTCTTCAGGGTTGCACAAGGGCATTCTCTGCCTCGCTGCTGGGAAGCTGTTACACCCAGAACCCCCAAAAATCACATTGGCCATCGTTCCTGACACATCATGCTGCGAGCTCATAGTTTGATGCACATTGCCATTCAATCTCTCTTGGCCTCCCAAGTATCTCTTTCTCCTACTTCTGTTACAATTGCCTACCAATGTCATGGTCGAACTTGCACCCAGCTCTGCTGTGGGAGGAGAGCTGCACAGGCCTGGGGCAACGGCAGGGCACTCTGGAGCTCTATTTGTAGCTCTGCACCACCAGATTTGGGGCCTCTTGCCTCCCTGTCACCACGTTCCCCCGTTGTACGATGCGCAAAGGCAATTCTTGCTTTCAGGAGTTACACTGTTGGCTTCCAGCCAGCTGGGAGTGCTGCCTGGAAGGGTCAGGGACCGCAAGGCAGGTTTCCTGATCCAGGCACATTCTGCATTTCCAAGCCCCCCTTGTCTTCCTATTGTTCAGTTTAAAAGGGGGCACCATAACAGTAGCAATGCTCTGCTGGGTCAGCAAGGACCTGACAAGGCAACAGAGTGGGTACCGGGAAAGGCAAACCCAATCCCATCTCCATAGAGCATCCTATCCCAGCCAAGATACATACTTCCCACTGCAAAGAGAACAGAAAAACTACCCCACCAGCATTGGCTTACTGTTCATTGCAGCACTTTCATGCCCACAGAGCAGCATAAGATTATCCAGTGCAGGGCAAGACAGCACAGACTCTTCCCTGCTAACATTATTTGCAGATACAGTAAACTTCAGAGCAAGCTGCTCAGCACAGATGTTTGGTAAGGGGAAAGACACCTAATGGAAACACACGTACCCAATTTCCTCCCAGTGCTTTGCCATTCAGCACTGGTCAGTGGTCCCAGGATGCTCTTAACACATCCTAGAAAAGGGACAAACACCAAAAAAAGGAAGGACAGCCCATCTTTACAAACCCCCTCACCAGAGAGGATGGACCATGGCAGTAAAACACAAGCCCCAGGTGATGCTGGGTTTGTCTTCCCAAAGGAAAATCCTTGTGAGACACACCTCCTACAGCTCAGCACTGCTCCCATTTACAGATCTCCTTCCTTTCCCACTCTCACTTGACATTAGCGCCAAGCGCCTGGCAGCAGCTGGGCGCCAGTATCATTACTATTTGTATGCATTTGGATTTTGCAAATCATTAAGAGATATGCTCATAAAGGCATGCCACAGGATCTCAGGTGAACAAATGCCAGTACTTCATCAGCACAGTTCACTCAATAATCAAATCCACAGCGCAACTATCCAGAGGTCCCTGAGGTCCTCCTTGGTGGTCCAGAGGAAGGAACATCATGAATGCATGACAGCACAGGGAAAGAAAGAGACCTGATGAGGCAGGATCCACCACAGGAGAGCTCTCTCTCTTTTGATGAAATAACACTCAAAGTGAAAAATTTCAGAGCCTTGAGGGTTGAGGTGTTGGGAACAGGGGTGGAACCTCTCCCTGAACACTGCTGGCCAGGGGGAGCAGGTGAACCAAGGACTCAGCGTACTCAGTGCGCAGCCATTCACATCACAGAGGTGTGTCTGGTGCCCCCAGAGACCACAGGTCCAGACACACTGCCTTCTTGCCTTGAGAAACACTCTCTCACGGCCAGTCTGCTCCCATCAGAAATAAGATCACTTTAAAATGACAAAGAGGTAAGGGTTACCCAGCAGTATCACACGCAAGGCTGAGCTGGCCGCTTCACTGCACATAGCTTGATTCTGCAAACTGTTCCCTGAAACATTCTAATTTAGAAAAACAAAAGAAAATAAAAACAACCCCCAAAAGCAAATCACCCCCCTCCCCAACAAAGAGATGCATATCTCAAAGCCCTTTCAGAGGAAGAAAACAATCCTCACCCCAGTTTCTACAGAGGGTGAAAATACAACAATAAGCCACAGTGCTTTGCTGGCAGAGTTTGTTCAGAAACAGGAGAGCCTTTACCTGCCAGACAGCAGCAATGAGAGGCGGTCAATGGGCGTCTTGCCCTCCACCGCGTAATTCTGGTCTCTGACTAGCGACTGCACTTGCTCTTCACAGCACTTCACAATTTCTTTGTAGACTTCCAGGGGCACCTGCAAGGGCAGGTACATTGTCTTGTAGAGGAGGTCAAACTCTTCCGGGATGGTGTCTCTGCGGAGCCGGTAAGCCAGGTGAGCCAGCTGAAGCAAGCAGACGAGGACAAGCAGCATGTTCCAGATGAAGATATCCAGCCCGCAGGCGCTCAGCCAGCCCCACAGAGCATAGCAGAAGTAACCTGGGGCCAGGAGGCCAAAGATATAGAGGGACCCAAAGATGCCACTTCCCCCCATGTAACCCAGGAGGACGATGCAGCTGGCCAGCTGGTAGGCTGCTCCCTCCATAATTTCCTTCCAGGCATCACACACTGGAGGCTGGAGAACAGCCTGGTCCCAAGAGAGGCTGCCTGCGCTCATCCTTCCCCACTCCCCACCCTCCCTGGCCATCCTGCGCTCAAAACGAATTGTCATACACAAAGGGTGCTGCAGAGGTCTGAAACCAGAGCTGCTGGGTAGCTGTTCCTCCTCCTCCTCTTGAGCACCGGCCGGTCCCACAGCAGCGCGCTTCAGAGCAACATGTTAAAGAAGTGCCACTGAAAAATCTCCAAAGGGCTCGTTTCTCCTCTTCGTGGCTCACAGACCAGCAGCTGGCCCCCTCCTTAACCACACCAGTGAGAAAGGGAGCTGGCAAATATGAGGCCAAAAGAGCTCAGTCAAAGAAAGAGTAGAGGCCATTAGCTGGAAAACTCGCAGACTGGACAGAGATCTTGTTGCACTGCCTCTCTCGCCTGCCCTCCAGCACTGGAAATAGCGACCGTGAGAGAGCAGCAGAGGGAGCTGGTGTTGAGTGTGGAATGTGTATCACTTGGCAGCGGAAAGGAGAGAGACCCCAAATGGATAACCATGTTTGGAATTGAAATCCAAGGAGAAAAGCAGCGAGGAGAACAGAGAGCAGGCATGCACCCGCTACTTAACATAACTCAGGCGCCCAGATAAGCCCGGCGCAGCGCGAGGAGGGGAAAGGAGAGGGGAAAACAACCAGCTTATCATGGCGAGCTCCAGCCACGCGCAGGGCTCCGCACCACTCTGCGCTCCTGCAAGAGAGTGACTTTCACCCAGCACAAAAAAGGAAAAAGGTCACCCCCTTCTCCCACTGTGGCTTGTAGCAGCGGCAGGGACTTAGCAAAAGAAGAGAGGCTGGTTCTCGAGAAATGCTTTCCAGGGGCTGCAGCACAGCCTCCCCTTGCTCCAGGGAGCTCCATCTCGTGGGACGTTTTAGACCAAGGGGCACGAGGTAAAGCTCTGCATGGGCAGACAGTTGTGATTGCAAGAGATAAAGCTACAGTAAGTGAGCCATTGGGACCCAGCTTCATCTGTCATAAAGAGGAGACTATTCTGTGTAAAACTTTGGGAGTGTAACACTTGGAAGTGTGTTTTGCGGGGAAATCCTAGGTGAGAGAGGATTCTCACACCCCACAGATAACAGGCTCTGTTGGGAATCATCCTTGGGAAACGTCATCTCACATTTTCATTTTTTTATAGCTATTTGGAACCCCCCCAGACCTTCATTTAGCACAAAGAGGAAAGCGAACACTTTCCACTCGGGTAACCCAGGACACAGGCATGAGAGGGACCCACTGAGTTCAGTCCTCCACGGTCAGCTACAGAAAAGATGCATAAATGCAATTTCTCCCCTGCTTTGAGTAACTTGTTAGCAGTCATACAGGCAGGATCTGCCCCGCTGCCAGGAAGCAGTTACATTTCAGGCATTGACGCAACCTGCGCGGTCAGTCAACAGTATGAAGTCAGCCTGCATGGGTCAGTGGAGTAGAGATAGGGTTTCAAGGGTGGTCGTGTTTCAGGCCGAGCTTGCAGCTGCCGTGCCTAACATGCCATTCCCATTGGCACCATTCACTTAAAGACACACTATCGCCTCTTCTACTAATAGTGCTCTGGAATAACACTATCTACTGGGCGAGGCTGAAGCAATGCTTTATGGCAACCTTAAAGAATTCATCACGGTCTTGGACAGTACAACCTATCTCTACAACGATTAGTCCACGTGCAACATGGAGCAGTACAACTCCTAAGAGCAGCAAAGGCCATGCCATCTTGGCAGGTTGCCATGTGGGAAGGAAACAAGACAAATTAAGCTTTGCGCAAGAGGTGAGTATGATCCACTCAGAAAGATGCTTTCTGTTAAGGGTGAAGTGAAACAGGGAACCTTGTCTCCGGTGGTCCCTTATTTAAGTGAAGAAATAAATCCTACTGACTGAAGCAGAACAAGGCTCAGCTGCAAGAGGTATGGGGAAATGAAGAAGTTAATTTCTCTTGACCTTCTCTGCAAAAGAGGGAAAGACGATCTTATAGCCAAAGCACTACAATAAAAATCTTGGGAGCCAAGTTCTGTTTTTCATACCATTGCCATGTACTTGCTAGATGATCCCAACAACAACTTGTCTACCTTTAGGCCTCTGCAAAAAATCAATATCATAAGACTTTCCAAGGTAGGCTGATGTTTGATATAATGGGGAGTTGGGATATCAAGACTGGGAACACTTACGAGGAAGACACTTTACATAAGATCTGTGCGACAAAACTGAACTGCTATGAATAGCAATGTAGAACTACATTAGAGGAAGCATTCTGAGAAGCAACGTTGCAATTTCTCCCACCTTTCCATACTACCAAAAAACTTTTGCGGCAACATCAAAGAAAGTGACAAAGTAAAAAAAAAAAAAAATTATTCATTTCACTCCTCAGTTGGGTAAATTCCTGAGCTAGAAAATACCCTGGAACACAATGTTAACGACTCATTAGGACAAAGAAGGTGCTTCCTCTGGCATCTTCCAGAACATGGACAGTGGCATTGCAGTAACCCCCCCAGAGGCGTGCACTGGGGTCACAGTGCTGCCGGGGCCAGCACCACGGGCGAGGACGGCCCATTGTGACTTCCCTGTGGAGGGCAGACAGGAAGCTTTAAACTCACAGCAGTCGCAGCACAAAGCTCTCGTTAGAAACTATCTACCTTTTCTGCTGGGGCTGAACGTGATGTTGTAGAGAGAATGACATAGCCTTTTGAAAGGTAGATCTCTGAGCACAAGCTAGAGATTAATTTAGGCGTTTCCAGGCCCAGTTTTTTAAAAGGAAGTTGTAAAGTAGTTGAACCACCAAGGCTCAAATCTTCCTTTCTCCCTTGAGAGTACCGTGGCCATACAGACCGTCTTCACAGCACTTTCAGTTTTCCACCCAGCAAGAGTTCAAAAAGCTCTTAATTTTCCAAAGAGAAATTTTATTTTCATGACTTGCCTTGAACTCGAATACATGCCTTCCATCCAGGGATGCTGGGGTTCATCCGAGATGAGTGTTCAAAAGCCAATACTGATTCAAGGGGAAAGCCACACAAGTATTAAAAGGGAGATACCAAGGCCCAAAACAATTTGGAATCAAGAGAGCAAGTGCATAGAAAACTCCCGAGCAGCAATAAGACTCTTCCCTGGAAGAAGGCACATGTGAAGAATAGACATGTCAAGCTTTTCAGCACTGAAACTGGCAGTGTGTAAACAGGTACTCCACTGATTTCCCCACTTATAATGAATTCAACCAGTAGCACTTAATATTTAGCCCCATGCGATGATGCAATCCAGGTGCAGCCTGCACTATGTTTGGCAAATAAATTCTCTGCCACTGAGAGCAGCACTGCACTGAGAGATATCAGTCCCAAATCTCACAGCAGCTAAGTGACTGGCTATTTTGCCGATCCTCAGGAAGTCTACAGGTTCACTACTGATCCCATAAGCTGAAAACTAGTCCAATCACCTGTGTTGAGGACACTAAGACCTTGGTGGCTTAAAGTGAGAGAGGGCATAGTCAGACATCTCCTTTTTGATTTATTATACAGAGCATCGCTGGCATTAGTCTGCAAAACTGTTACTTACAACCAGTGAAGCCTGTAGCTCCAAAATACCCACCTGGTGTTTCAAGTTGCATTTGATTTACAACTGTTGGGAAAGGTCTAAAGCCTGCTCCAGGCAAGCTCATGGTGAATCACAAAGGGACAAAGATGGCATGTACTGTATTTAGTTGCACTGCTATATAGTCAAGTTGCCTGCTAGTGCCATGTTTCATGCCCTCGCAGGTACACTGAGCACCCTGCACAGGGCAGCGTATGTCACCAGCTCCATAGGTAAGTAGTAACGCAGTGCCAATAACTCCCACTCCCTGAATCAAGCCTTGAATCCACTCCAAAGGAATCCTGTAGTAACAAGTGAAGCTGCTCAGCAAGAAGTGATTTGACTACAAGGTTTTTCCATTGTTGCTTTAAGTATAGAGTTGTCCAGCATCCTTTCTGTATCTGTTGCACACAGATACCGCAGCATCCCACTCATCATCTTCCTTCCAAAGACTTGCTAAAGTGTCTACCATGCTTTTACCTTCATGCAGGCCTAGATGTCCCATTTCTTAAGTTTATAGAATTTGTGTAAAATTGTACAGGGACTCATTTTTTCTTTTCTTGACCTGATTTAAATAGCACTCCATTCCCACCTGACCGCTGCCAACCCCTGCCCTGCTCTTTACTTTGTGGCACCATTTCCACAGTTTACCCAGACTGGACATGCTACCACAAAGCTGGTGCTTGACCACCATTTAACATTCTCTTCAGTTCAAGCTCTGACACATATTGATTAAACAATAAATGACCTTATTCAAGTTTCTACCTCAAGACAACAATAAACGCCAAGAGCTGCTCCGGGTCCTCCTCCCCAGCTAGCTACAGCGCTGCAAAAGGCTTTGAATGCTTTTTGCCAGAACTACACCTGCGTCCCTTCCCTTAGGCTGAAAGCCAACATAGGCACAACTCTTACCTCAGGACAGGAGGGTAGACGAGCAGTGTAGAGCTAAGTCTAACAGTCTGGCTCATCCCCTGCAAGCATTTTAGAGTACATTTCCGCAGACTCCAGGACCTTCATGAGACATTCCCAGAAGCAGAGCCTAAACTCTCCTCACAAAACTTGTGAGTCTCAGCAGAGATGGTACCAAGTGTCACATACTAAACGTTCACAGCCTGTTCATTGCTAGCTCAGAATACGCAGGGCCCAGGAGGCAGAGAAATGATCATGACTGCACCCGTCCCTCCAACAGGATCGAAGCCAAGAGGAGAATCAAGACAAAACACAGATTTCATATCTTCAATTTCTGAAAAGAAAACTCAGCAGGAGGAGAGGAAGTAATCAGTGATGACATCTTAAGAAAAGTCAGCTCACCAAAGGAAGAACAACATTAGAGTTGCAGAGACAGTGTGAAACCAAAAAAGTCCCACATGTGTAAAAAAAATACCAACTGCACTTTTTTTGCCTAGATTGTAAGGAAGAATCAAAGGCCACAACCACCTTCCCACTGTCATGTCACACAGGTGAGAAAAAAAAGCCCGAAAACAAAGCCCACGCACACCTAGCACAAGATCAACGCAACAAAAACAGGGCATAAAAAAAAAGCTTTCCTTTCAGGCAAGTGACCTGTACATACATCTGCAGTCCTCTGCTCCCTTTCCCTTTAAGAGCTACTGGCTCAAGAATTTGAGTTTGATATGGAAAGTACTTAATTCTTCATTATAAAGAATGAAGCTTGAATCCTAGGGTAAAACTATTAAAAAAAAAGTTGGAAGAATTCTAACAGGGGAAAGCAAATCCAGTTTTGACTCCAAGGAGAGTTCACTTCATAAGGCCACAGTCATCTTTGTACAAATGTAGTTACACCTACCGTCACAAACGGCACAAGCTTCAGCATGACTTTGGTGAAAGCACTAACAGGGCAGCATTACTAGCATGATTTCTCAATTTGCATCAGCGGGAAAACCCACTGAAGGCCCATCTGTTCAACCACAATGCTAGAGTAATCAGTGTTCTCGCGTCAATGAGTAAGCAGGCTTTTCTCATTCTCTCAATTCCTACAGCACAGTCTTTTCAATGAGGGCACCGTCATTTCTTTACTTAGAAACAGAAGTCAGGAACGCTGGTCATTTTCAGACTTTTATTAAGAGGAAAAAATATATTTTCTATAGCAGCGGTCAAGAGCTAACAGAGGAAAAGCCACAGATGTGATGCACAGTCTATCATTGAAGACTCTTTATAAATAGATTCTTTGTTTATATTTGTTCTTTGAAGTAACTTGCAGAAATAATTTATTTTGCAGCTGTCCAGAACACAGTCACACCACAGACATCATCTAGAAGAGAGATGAAAGACAGCTTCAGAAAACATGGATTTCCACTGGATACTGAGGGACAGTTCAACAATCAACAAAAAAAACCCCCAGCAACAAACCCACAAAAACCAACCCGCACACTGCCCTACCATTAGAAATCTAAGTTGAAGTTCAGATCTATTAGAAGACCACAGAGGCAGAACCATCCTCTGCTGCTGAAGAGCTACTCACAAAGGCTGTGTACTGCCAGAAGGCTTCACCACCCTCACAAGGACAGCAGTACTTATTCTACTGTCAGTAAGGATTACTTTGCCTTCCCTCTTATAAGGAAGATACCTTTGCCATCGTGAACAGTACTCTGGGCCTTCCAGTGGCACCAGCAGAGACACCAGGGCACTTCAGAGGCAGAGGTCCTGAGGGCTATACTCACCACATTCACAGTCCTGCTCATCTCACTCATATCTTGAAGCCCAGAGCTCTCATACACTCTTTGTGAGCCTCAATTAGGTGCCCACAATTTTCTTCCCCCTTCTCAATGATGCTGCAAAACAAAAAGATTTCCAAGGTTCAACAACAAAATGTTTGCTCACTACTAGTCAAAGCCACAAAACTGACAAGCTGTTGAGGACAACTGAAAATCCCTATTAGGCTCCGGAGATCTTTTTGTCTATCCTGTCCA
Source organism: Fregata magnificens (assembly GCA_013389945.1). Taxonomy (NCBI): domain Eukaryota; kingdom Metazoa; phylum Chordata; class Aves; order Suliformes; family Fregatidae; genus Fregata; species Fregata magnificens. The sequence goes on along the minus strand of WAAD01012270.1, from coordinate 114,897 downwards.
GGGTAGCACTCTTTTGGAAAGTATAATACTAGCTCAAAAAGGTGCCCAAGTCTGGAGCTGTGCACTTAGAACTCTGATTAAATGCATAACAGAATTTCCTACTAACAGACCAGTACCTATTCTGGACAAGTCTAGACGGGGATTTGTTATAGAACACAAGGCTGCCACATCACTTCATCAAGCATGCTGATCTCATCAGCAACCAGGTTCAAATCGTTCAGAATGGAAGCAACAAAATTTCTCCAGTAAGAGACCAATACAGAACAGGCTGACCAGTAAATGACATTTTAGTCCAACTTCAGTTGGTATTTAGGGAACCCGAAGCAAAAAAACCTGTCCAGCTACTCTTAAAAACATGATTTACCACATATGGTAACTTTTGATGTTACTCATGCATCCAAGTGTGTAATACATATTCAAATAGTGGTAAGAGCCTACCATCGTTGGTATATCACGTATACCGCAAAAGCAGTTCAGACTTGCTCTTTGATTGACTGGCAGAGTGCGTTCTGTCCCCAGAGGTGGGGATTCCACCACGCTGCAGAGTGCAGGTCACAGGTCTGATCAACCCTCATCTGCCACGTTATGCTATTCTTGCTGCCAAAGGAAGAAACTACCAAATTGTGAATAACTGAAATATCTTATTTTCTTAATCATTTAAGTTTTATTACAATGAGTATGGACAGGTCTGCTGGCCGCCCAGGGTGACTCCATCTGATGCGGGACTTGCATCCTACCAGCCTTTTCTCAGAGGGCCCTGGACTTACCTTCACTCTACCACATAACTAGACACGCACCCCTAACTTTAGCAAAAATACAGTGACTGGTATTATGTTCCCTAGTGAACAACACCTGTACCACTTCTCAGGTAAAAAAAAGACAGTTTGGTCACCAGACTAAAGTAATTTACTGTCAGACAGAGGAACTCTATTTTGGGGGTGCATTTCATTCTATTTAATAGGTCCTATGATTGTGACTAAGCCTATAACTACAAATGCAGCTATCTACATCATCAAATTTTGCACCTCTGTGAGAAATGTCATTCTCTGAGACCTAAAAACCACGGTATTTTGATTTACAGAACAGCGTTTATAATGAATTAAACAATAAAAATGTTACTACCTGCTGGTACTTGTGTCAGTCAACACGTAGTGAAGATTTGTAAGCAGCATTAAAAGCTAATCTCTGAAACCTGTTTTAAACTAGGGCTATGAAGTATTAATCTCTTCATTTCTAATTTATCCTTTTAAGACGTTTTCTTCCTCCTCCTTCTCCGCACTCTCCCTCCTCCCTCTCCCACTCCTCTTCGATGCTCCAGCACGCTCGGTCCGGGGCAGACTCACAAAATCACCCCGGCACGTTGGCAGGGGCAGAAACTCCAACGAGCGGGGGCAGGGAGGGAAATCCACCGGGCCGGGCTGGAAGCGGGCGGAGGACTGATTAAAACACCCTAGCACCTCGACGATGGGCCCAGCCTGCGAAGGGGAATACCCGCGCAGGCGCTGCCACCCGCCTCAGGGAGCTCGGGGCCAGCGGAGACCGCCTCCCCGAGGCGGGAGCCGCCGCCGGCAGTTGGGGCCCTCACCAGGCATCCCGCGCTTTCTTGGTCTCGGGGCAGGCGCAGCAGGGCTTCAGCGGCTTCTTCTCTTCCCGCGCCTCCCCCGCGCCCTTGGCGTCGCAGCTGGCGGCAGCAACCGTCGACATGGCGGGCGGCTCCCCGGCTGCTACGGCCTGCGGGGGANCTGGGAGATGTAGTTCGGAAGCCCTCCTTCCGCCTGCCCCGCCCTCCGCCTCTGCCCGCGCCTGAGTCTCCGCCCCGCGGCGGGTGCGCATGCGCTGCCGCCGGCCGCGCTCTCCTGTCCTTTCGCCTGACAGAGTTGACCGTTATCCCAGCGCGAGGGTGGACGGTTGTAACAGAAACCGATCCCCATTCTGTAACAATCAATCAACGTGTCGAAAGAGACATTCTCGAGGAACACTCGATACTTAACGAGCCAGAAAGAGAAGGGAAGGAGGGAGCGGGCAGGAGGGTGAAAAATGGCGTCAGCAGCTGAGAGGACCTGCTGCCTGCCGCAGTCTTAGCGAGAACAGCAACTGTCAGGATTTCAGTTCTGCCAGAGCCAGGCTCCATGATCAGAAAGTTGTAGCCAGCTACCTAAAGCTCATTTTTCCTACTCAAGCAGTGGGGAAAACGGGGGCTCAGTTCTCTATCGCAGTTGTGCACAGAAAACTGGAGATCTGTGGGAGTGAAGAACACATGGCTATGCAGGTACCGCACATGCGCATAGCCATCCCACTGGCAACTCGAAACGTTGCTGTTTCGTGGCTGGGGTCCAGCCAGGCTGATCACTGCCATGGCAATAAGGGAAAAGACGGAGAGCTGCTTTTCCTTCGTAGTCTGCCCCAAACCAGGCATCAGCAACCACTCTTGCCTTCCAGGTCTCTGCCACATAAAAAACAGCTTGGCTATTTTGCCACAGTCTGTCAGCTGCCTAAGGTAACTGCGTGCCATGCTTGTGCCTGCAACCAGCCCTGATGGGTTATACTTGCACATGCATAGACTGGAAGGCACATTGCAGAGCAAAGGGATGCCTCATGCAGGTAACGTGGGAAGGGCTGCACATCAGTGGATGTGACACTGCTGAGTCCCCTTGGAAGGGGAAAAGAAGAATATGCCCACTGGGATGCAGCTGCTGTGCCTTTTAATGGGGTGTAGCAGGAGTGAAAGAAGAACTGGCAGCTTATATCAGGTACTAAGGCGATGCAGAATTGTAGGAACACTGATGGAGGGACAGAAAGCCTGTATTTTAGGTATTTAATTAATTTCTGACTTTTAGGATGAGTTTTTTACACTTGGGGCAGATTATCAATCACACTTGTCAATCACAGAGGTATTTATTTTGGTCTGTGATGAAGAGTAAATAGCAGTAGTAGCTCCTGTAAAACAGGTTACATGCTCTCAGTCTCAGCAAAACTTAGGAGCTCAAAATATCTGCTAGGGATCTGAACACTCCAGTCAGGTAAAAGACTGAAAAGGGTCCTGCCCTATACAAGGCATGAAATACCACGCAACCCCGTTGTTTGCAAGAGCCCTAGGCAAGACAGAGAGAATTATTTCATTATTTTCAGTATTCACCCTTCCAATAAGCCAGGCCAGACGTGAGATCATTCTCTGTTGAACAATTTTGCTCTTCTGTTTCTCGGGATCACCAAGGTGAATGCCAACACCACTGACTCGTGCTACCTGAATGAATAAACGATAGGAGAGGATCCTTTTTTGATCCCCTCATTCTCACAAAGAGAGACAAGCAGTAGAACCTAGCTCTTTTCCAGAAGTCCAAGGCTCCCTCCCCATTTTCATCGCACGGGTAGATGAGGCTCTCCTGTTTTCACCATCAAGGCACCTCTGTGGCACCCTGACAATGCGAGTCCTTGAAACGCAGGCTCCTGAGGCGATTACCTATGCGTTGCCATCCTACCTCTGAAATGGTGTCATGTAACACTCACTCACCTAATCAGCCACCTACTTAATCATCCATGAATCTCAGCTCAGTAGCCTGTCCCCAGCTATCCCATTTGGCTGGGAAGGTTGTTCAGACTGACCTACACCCATGCAGCCTCCTGGTTCAGCACACACACATTGTGAGGCCACGCAGCCAGGCACAATGAACTGGAAGGGGTGCACAGGTTGCGTACATTGACCAGAATATGCTTTTCCCAAATGTACGCAAACATGCTGCAAGATGCAGCTGAGACTGAAACGCCTATTGAAAGCATGCATCAGGTCTCCAAAGCAATGCCTTGTATTAGTTTTTTTAACATATTAAGCATGTTTTCCTTTCCAATTAACTAGCTTTGTCTTTTCTTCCTAAAGCTTTATCTGCTGGCCACTATCCAAAGGCCTAGCTAGAGCTGGTGATAGCAACACAAACTCTGAGGGAAAAACTCAAAGGGGGTTTCCCAAGTCTGCAAGTGAACAGTATCTTTTATTTTAAAAAAGAGTTTGCATGAGATTGATTTGGCCTGTAGAAACCAGGAAATGACCAAACAAACCACATTTTTACTCTTGCCAGAGTTACAGAATACCAAGGGCAAAGGGAGGTTAAAATTTAGTCGTCTTGGAAGAAGACTTAAAAGGGGTCTGCACAAAGGTATGGTCTGTGGAGACTAAACATCTCTGCAAGCAGCACTCCATTTTAACTCTAGCAGCTTCCCAAATACGGAGGAGCACTGCTGTTTTGGCCATGCTGCCTGCATGGTAATCATTTGTAACAGAATCACCCTGGAAGAAGGAATCACTTCGTGGTGGGATGAAGGTGCAGGGGCTGGGACGGAGGAGAAGGAAGGGAATTGCCATTAAAGCACAGTTAACATGTTTTCATACCAATTGCACCCATTTGGAGTACAGTGCAGAGGGGAGATCACAGCCTTTTCTCTTCTGACTTTACATTATCTGTAAGGATTGATTGTTAACTTGGTGCTTTTTGTTTTCCATTTGTCCTCTGCCTGCTGACAGTGGCAGAAGAATTATATTAAAGACTACAGGTCAGGATGAACAGATTTATCTACCAGTCAGAGGAATAGCTGAGGGCAGGCTGCTGAGCTGAGACTGCTGGAAAATTGTCAGACCCAGTACCCAGGAAAGGAGATTCAGTGAAAATCTCAGAGTCTCTGAGAGAGATAATGAAAAAAGACCCTCCCTCAATCTACCATGTCACTTGGCAGTCTGGTGCCACATGTGAGAGTACAAGGACTACAGATAGCACTGGACATTTACAGCTCTGGGTTTAGAGGCGTAATGGGTGAAATAGTGGGAGACTACCCAGTTGCCATGGGGTTCCAAATTATTTTCCCTGTACAGCCCTTTATCTGTATTAAAGAACATATAGCAGTGACTCATGATGTGTAAACATCACAGCAGCACTGCAGTCATTGCCATTGACTTCTTGTATCTTCAGTTTCAGCCCACTAAAAGAATGGTTGTCCAAAAAAAGATGTACTTGTCTGTTAGAGAGACTCAAATGGACAGACTTTTCAAGGAACCTCAAAAATACATTTACATTCATTGTTACTGTTACGTACGGTAAGCCCCTATCAATGTCAGTTGAAAGTAGCAGTCTGGGGTAGTTTGGGGTTTTCCAGATTTCTCACACTTCTGGTGTACATGATAGAAGGTAAATTTAGCTGTGGAAAGTCTGTGTGGTGAAACAGAGCTGGAGGTATTTTGATATTTTGCACATAGTGCCTATTCTGGGAACCACTAACCCTTTACCATCTTGAAAAAATAAACCTGTTTAATATTGGTCTAGAGAAATATTTTTGGTTTTGACTTAGTATAAACATGAGAGAGCCACTGCTTCAGCAGCCCAGTCAACCATACGCTCTGTTTGATTGCCAAAGAAGTTGGCTGTGGTTTTGGTCAACATTTAGATACACACGGGAAGAAAAGGACTTCAAACCTCTGAGCAAGATGACTTGTCAGGGCCCTGTTGCCTTTAATACTAACTGCCCAAGTACAGGATGGAGTTTCTCTTTTTGATCAGTTGCAGACCTGCAACTACCAAATACTATCAGCTCAGCAGTGTGACCTGAGAGAGAATGAATGCTGGGATAGAAGGACCTTTGCTCTTGTCTAGTACAATGGAAGAGACTCTAAGGTGATTGATTATGTCCCCTCTTAGTTTCAAACTCCATCTTCAGGTGAAGGCAAGTGGCTCACTGGGCTAAAATCACCTCAAGAAGTGATGCGCCAGTCCCCTCCCAGGCTGAAGAGGCGAATCCACATGTTTCAGGACTATGGCATGAATTGTGTATGCAGGGATGCTATACCACAGGACTGAACCATCCCCTCCTGGGAGATCACCACAGAAGGCTGTATGGAGAGAGTCTCCTTCCATACTGGCAAGCAAGCCCTTAAAGAAACAGGAGTAGAATCAAGATTACTTTAAGGCATTTCTGTCTCTTTGAATGCCCTACAAGCTTGTACTGCAACGGATCATCTCTTGCCAGAAATTCGGCCAAACCTTCAGAGCATCAGAGGCTGGAGGTGGAAGGTAGTTTTCAAGACTGCAGTCATTTTCCACTTTAGAACCAGAAATGCTGTCTCTGACATTGCAGCACTTGGCCCACAGCATCTCAGAAATTGTGGGGTCTCATGCTGGGACAAGGAGTCTGTGGCCTAGCCCTCCACAGTAAAGAAGATAGCGACCCTCCTACAACAACACACAGAGCAGAAACTCTTGTCCACATCAAAATTTGCAGCAAAACTACTTTCAAGAATTGCTGCCATTGCTTGCTTTTGCTAAGAAACCTATGTTTTTATAGTACAGTCGAGACACTGTTTCCAGGGATGAATGACTTTTCCAGTGAAATCTGGATGTTTGTTCGGGGGGAGGGGCAGGGGGGGAAGACATCAGTGCATCAGTGCTTGTTTTTTGTATAAACTTAAAGGATCTTAATGTCTTTCTCACATTTTTTTCTGCACATCTCCCCCCAGTTTGTGCTAAGATTATGACTATCATCACTTTCATGCTACGCCTCTTCTTTTCACTGCCTGCTGAAAGCATATCCAAACATATTAGTAAAGATTATGAATTTGCCATGCATGCAACACTGCAAAAGCCACATCAGCAAATTCAGCATGCAATCTCCCTGGTAACGTGGCAAAAGAAGGAAGCTGGCATTTGGTACCATGCCACAAAGTAACCTGCCTGTTCCACATGCACTGGAGGCAAGAACAACTGAGCCTCTGGCAACATGGCGGCTTCTCCACATTGCAGATGTGCAGCAGCTGATGTTGGATGCGCATTTCAAGCCTGGCCAGGCTTACTTCAGTCTTTCTGGGATGACTGATCAGCTGCTCCCTTTTGTGGAGGGGACACCCATGAAAATCCAAGCATTCTGGAATAGATCCCATTGCGCAGACTGGTGGGAAGGAAAGTCTTTGCACTCAAATGGCTGCATGTGCCACCTACACAACAAAAGAGCATGGCTGAGGAAGACAAGTGTGTATTGTCTGACAGTCCCTACGCTTAGTAACTCAGAAAATCCTAACCTGTATTTGGAAAATAACATCACTAATCCTCCAAAAGACATAAGTCTGCAAAAGTCTGTCCCTCTGCTGCAGTCAGACTCTCTGTTTTCAGTTAAAAATCAGAAGAAAATAGCCCAGGTTTAAAAGTGTTTAGGCGTGAAGAAGATACAGACTAGTCACTCAGGGGAAGTTTTGCTGTCCTCAGATATTTTTTTTTTCCTCCACTGCAGAGTTAACCAAGACAGCTGCCTATATAGTTCTTTGCAAACAGGAAACCTCTTTCATTCTCACTTCTCATGACTTGAAAGAGTAAGGCTTTCAAACTTCTGCATAACCCCTATATGAATTGTCAGAACTGATCAGAATGTGACCCCAAGCAATCAGATAGCTGAGCCACTGTTAAGAAATAGCACCACATGCATGCATGGATGATCTCTGATTAGTCACCCCACAAAAATCAAATGCTGCCTAAGGTCTGTGCTTATGCATTACAGGAAATCTCGTTCACTGTAGTTCCATAAAATACTCTGCAATATCAACTTCCAACCCTGATCAGTTCTGCTGCAAACCAGGCAGTGCTTCTGAACAACTCCGATGAATGATGTTAAGCTGCTGACTAACTGAGAAGCAGCAATAGAGTAGGTCCACTTCTTTTCCTCTGCACACATTCCAGTCATCCTTTTTTCCCCTAAGTGTTGCTGCTATTAACAATTTTATTCTGCTTGGTGGCATGCCATTTTGATGTCTGTGCTGGTAGCAAATCTGGCTTGATTGAATCTATTCAAGTCTCTCTTGATCATGTTTTATGAAATGTGAAGCTCCACTAAGCAAATAGCTCAACATTCACAACAAACTGCGGAAGCTAACTGCAAGCCTGGAAGGAATCACTAGTATTTTCAAATACATGAGTCATTCAGTTTTTGAGATGTCACTGATTGCAGCTGCGTACTTCTATGTACTCACATCCAGCTTCTCACTCCTTTTAAATATTGCATCAAGACATATGCTGTACAGTGCTGCAAGCTGCTTGTAAAGAGCCTGCAACATTACATATCTTCTGAATCCATTTAGAATCCCCACAGCTGTTACTCGCAAAGTTACAAAATAATGTAGAAAATTCAGTCATTCTTAAGCCGTTTCTTTCACATCAGTGGTCAAGCTAGACTTTCATCACTTTTAATTCTCTTGCACTTGTTTTCTTCTGCTTTTCTTATTGTTGATCCAGGAGAAGAATTTCTAAGTGAGCCCAATGAGCATTATTGGCACTTTCTGAAAGATCTTTAGAATCTTTATTCCCACCAAAAATCAATTGGAATTGACTATCAAGTGCTTAAGGGTCAGACTTTAAGAAGCATTAGGGCATCTCCATATGCAGATGGAGGGATTTTCAAGAGAGCCTATTTACATTGACATCTTCCTAAATACATTATGTAGCTGGAGTACAATTATTTTTTAAAAAGGGACACGTCATCTACATGGCAAAAAATTTTACCTAAACCTTCAGCTCAAGCCCATATCCTGACTATTTTGCCCTGGTTTTCAATATGCTGTACAGTATGCTGTGCAGTATCTTCTCCAAGTACTGAGTGTGTTGGGTTGGTATTTACTCTGTGTAACAAACACTAAATTTTACTCAATGCATCCTGTCTGGACTGGCACATCATTAACTTCAACTACTCCAGTCCCTCATTTAAAACCCAGAATGGATTCTTCCAGGTTTAATTCTCCTAGGGGTCCATCCAAAGACTTACTCAGGATCAAAGAGGGGATGTTTCCAGATCATAGAATCATAGAATCATTAAGGCTGGAAAAGACCTCTAAGATCATCAAGTCCAACCATCAACTAACACCACCATGACTCCTAAACTAGCCCCTGGAGTGCCACGTCTACACCTTTTTTGAACGCCTCCAGGGTAGACGACTCCACCACCTCTCTGGGCAGCCTGTTCCAATGCCTAACCACTCTTTCAGTAAAGAAATTCTTCCTAATGTCCAATCTAAACCTCCCCTGACGCAACTTGAAGCCATTTCCTCTCGTCCTATCGCTAGTTTCTTGGGAGAAGAGTCCAGCACCCGCTTCCCTACAACCTCCCTTCAGGTAGTTGTAGAGAGCGATAAGGTCTCCCCTCAGCCTCCTCTTCTCCAGACTAAACAACCCCAGTTCTCTCAGCCGCTCCTCATAAGACTTGTTTTCTAGTCCCTTCACCAGCCTCGTTGCCCTTCTCTGGACACGCTCCAGCACCTCAGTGTCCTTCTTGTACTGAGGGGCCCAAAACTGAACACAGTACTCGAGGTGCGGCCTCACCAGTGCCGAGTACAGGGGCACGATCACTTCCTTACTCCTGCTGGTCACACTATTCCTGATACAACCCAGGATGCTGTTGGCTTTCTTGGCCACCTGGGCACACTGCCGGCTCATGTTCAGCCGGCTGTCGACCAGCACCCCCAGGTCCTTTTCTGCCGGGCAGAGTTCCAGCCACTCTTCCCCAAGCCTGTAGCGTTGCATGGGGTTGTTGTGACCAAAGTGCAGGACCCGGCACTTGGCCTTGTTGAACCTCATACAGTTGGCCTCGGCCCATCGATCCAGCCTATCCAGATCCCTCTGCAGGGCCTTCCTTCCCTCGAGCAGATCGACACTCCCACCCAGCTTGGTGTCATCTGCAAACTTGCTGAGGGTGCACTCAATCCCCTCATCCAGATCATTGATGAAAACATTGAACAAAACCGGCCCCAGAACCGAGCCCTGGGGAACACCGCTCGTGACCGGCCGCCAACTAGATTTCACTCCATTCACCACCATCAACACGCTAGATGCTGAGTTCCTATCATCCTCTCACAGTTCATATGTAAAGACACCAGTGATGTGCTCTAGATCCTGTACTGTGTCCTGTTCAGTCTCCACCATTTGAGACTGGGAAGTGATGTGGGAAGGGCTATGTGGGTGCAGGCAAAGACAGAGGGGAAACGTAGGGGAACTCTCAAGACTGAAGAGAGCGCAGGCTTTGTTTTCTTGCACGAGGGAAGTGATACTTACGCATCCTTTCCCAATCCTTGAAAGGGCTCTGTTCAGGCCCCATCCGATTCTGGCTTTTTTTCTTCCCATGGCCTGAATGTCCTGTCACTGCTGTCGCACCCTTTTACTTCTGGTAGGCCTCCCCCTGGCCCTTGGATGTGTGCTGACCTCCGTCCAGTGATTGCAATTAAAGGATGATGAGTAAATTTTTCTGTTGAAAGTTTTAATAAACAGGATTAAGATCATGTTGCACTAATTGTTTAAGAGGAAATAAGAGTTTAGTGATTGGATGAGTTATACTGTATTATAATAACAAGCTGAAATGAGACTCCACAGCACTTCTGTCCAGCTATTTCATTTCCATGAAGAGAGTGGCTAAAATGGTCACGGAAGATCAAGATTCCTTGATGCTCCCCCCTCAGATCAGACAAGCACAAACATTCACTCCCTGGAAAAGTTTTCCAACTAGTTGGAAGCCAGGCTTGACCAGGCACCTTGGCAAACAGTAGGAGAAAGAACAAGGAGAGCAGAAATGCTGCAGAGGTCAGCAATGTACTCCATTTCATCGTTTTTGACACGTCAAATAAATACATACGACATGTCTCCCTGTCTGCAGAACTGTTAAGCTATCCTGCGATACTGTGGGCTTTAGTACAAACCATCCATCAAGCAGCCAGTAAAAATCTAGCTGCTGAACTCCTGAGCTTCTGGGTAGAGAGGTCTCCTTCGCTCAAGGCGACAACCTTCTCTCTACAGCCCTTGACATTCTTAGGGAGTCACCACCCCTCTTGGTCCTGCTGGTCCCCTGCCTAGTCTAGGGGAGAGCAGAGTCTGGAAGCATGATCGATTGGCCAGGCCAGGATGGTCGTTGCTGGTGACAGCACCCTCCCCGCATCCCTGCAGGCTGAACAGGCACCACCAGTCAAGTGTTAGGGGGATCAGTACTTCAGCAGGGCCTCCCCTGAGGCTGGCTGAGTAAAATAGGGCAATTCACATCTATCCCACCCAGACTATTAACAGGCTCCAAATGGTTTTTAGGATTGCCCTTTTTAAGAAAGAACTGTCCTCTCTCAACTTAGCATGGAGCTGACAGAAATGGATATCACCAGAACCAGAACTCAGTGGGGGCTGGAACCCCTGCCACTCCCTGAAACATCTCCCATCCCTCCTCAAGCTCCTTCTAATTACAGCTGCCTCTTGCCTTCCTTCCCTTCCTCCCTGCACTTGGATTCCCTTTTCCCAGTCAGTGGGTTTTCGCTCTTCCCCCAGCTCAACAGGCAGCTACCAGCAAATACAGTTGTTAAATTATTTACTTTTTAAATAGACAAACAGATGATAAGGCTGGAGCCAAACCCTCATGAAAAGCAGATATGGAATCCAATCACAACCCAGCTATAACCACATTTCTCATCCAGGTCTCCAGAAGCAAGAAGCAGTTGGATAGCTTTGAAGATACAAACTCATCCCAACTTCTAAGCCATAAATATGGGATGCAATCCTGTCTGTTAAATCAATGTAATATTCCCCTTCCATCAAATTGTTTCTCTGGTTGTTCTCTTACCTCTTGTGCTCTGACTAGGATGTAGCATCTCCCCTGATGATTTAAGCACTGATTGGAGCAGCAAGGAACAGATGGAATCTAAGGTTTAATTTTAAAGAAATGTCTTAACACACTGGAACTTGAAAGCTGCAAGCTAACGTTGGCATTGCCATTTATTCCTCTGAGTGTTACAAGGGAGGAGTGAGAACACTAGGAATTCACTAGTTCCCTAAGGAGTTCAATCCACGATCCTTTTCTACTGAGGTGAGACAACAACATTCCTGACTTTAGCCCAGCAAATCATCCAAATGTAATCCCTGTTCATTAAGACTCTCATCCAAAGCTCATCCAAATGAAATTAAGTAAATTAATGTCCTTCAGAGGATGCCTGAAATATTGGTAAACTTGGGTTTCTGTCACAAATTGGACTCCTCTGAACCATGGGCTGAAAAAGTCCTTAATTCCGCCTTCCTTTTTTTTTTTTTAAGTGCTAATCAAAACCATTACAGAAGTCTTTTAGCTTTGAAGTGAATCCTTCAACTGGGATCACAAAGTACTACTACTTCATTTTCTTTGAACTTTGACTTTTTAGTCTATCCTCATCTGTAGATTGCTTTTAGTACAGGAAATGTACCAACAGTCATACTAAGAAAAGAAAAGCAAGACAGAACAGGTCTCCTATAAACTTTCATCTGTTTTTTTTCCATTTCAGTGGTTGTATCTCAAGATGCCTGTCTTAGCAGAGCTCTTAGTAAAAACAGCACAAAGAAACCAAAGATTTCACCTTGGCGAAGCTCCATTTACCACAATCAGTACTCCAAGGCCATTTTTACAAAAGATGTCACAAGTTACAAGTGAGGTATTCTACAGTGGATATAATGCCTTACTATAGCCAAAAGCCAGCAGAGAGACAAACATCAGACTTCACAGCATCTGTCTTCTCACATCTTTTTGAGACTTACCTCTGCTTCCTGCCAGGAATAGTGACCACATCTTCCTCCTCCTCCTCCTCCTCTTTTCCTCACTCTCCTTCACCATCTCTTCTGATGGGCTGGGGGAAAGGCCCCCTTCTCCTGGATTAAAAACCTAGCAACCACATTGACTGCAGCCTTGTGCTGCTGCTTTCCTGCTCCTTCTGAATCACACATCTGGAAACAGGTGTTTATTATACACAGTTAGTAAACCATATGGTGATCGGACAGGGAATGGAAATTAGGGCTTACCTTGGATGGGTCCAAGGGCCAAATTAATTTTATATCATTTCACATTTAATAGAAGTCACGAACTGGCACCACCCAGGTTAGAGACTGTGATGGACCATACATGGAGAAATTGTGACATCCTGTGGCAAGAATGGGAAATGGTACCCTAACGGTTACTAATTTTAAATAGATGACTTTAGGTTTGGCATTTCCTGCCATCAAAGCCTCAACAGGGCTTTTAATGCTATAACTTTGTTGCCCGTAACTTAGATTTTTTTAACAACTAGAAAAAAGCTGCCATGAAGCATCACATGGACCTAGCACCACAACAGTGCTGTCATTTGACAACTGCTAACAAACAGAGCAGAAAAGGACCATCTACGTATTTAAGCTTAAAGCCAGATGGATGACATCTTGCCAGAGGTTTCACAGATCCTTGTGGACTGCAGGGGAAAAGTCACATTCAGGAAACCCAGTTCCCTCCCAGGCTTTGGAGGACAGAAGGAAGACAGAGTAGAGAGACTCATCATCTGTTTAGTCCAACTTGTTTGCGTTCTCCCCCGCCAAGTCCTGCCTTTCCACACCCTTCCCCACTTTTTCAGCTCCTCATCTGGGTCTCCCATTTTCTTGTCCAGACCACTTCAGTTCCGCTCTACTGGCTGCTCACCCTGTCTCTCCCTCCTCCCCCTGCACACTGGTTCTCTACCACTCCACTCTCCTACTAATTTTTCTGTGCTCAGCCAGCCAAGTTTCTCCTCTAAAACTGCACTTTCATGTCCAATCCATCTTCTCCTTGTCCAGCTACTATTCTGCTCTCAACTAATGCCTAATCCCACCCTCGTCTAAATTTTCCACTTGTCTTTGTCTGATTTTACAGTTCAAATGCATCAGCAAGTCATCACAGCATAACAAGTCCACCAACAGAATAGCAGTAATTCATCTTGCGGCAAATTACACTGTCTTATCTCAAGGTTAATGTCAGGTAAAATGCATTTGGCTCAGCCTCTTTCATGGGCAGCTAAACTAGCGCACTGTACCACAACTTTGCAACATGCTAAGCATTGGCACAGAGTTAGTCCATTCAGTCACTGCACAGTAACTCACAAAGGTGTGGACAGTTTACTCATACGTCTGAGCACCTGGTGTCCCCTCAGAGCCAAGTGGCTATAAAAAAAATCATCAGAGAGACAGCACCCCAGCTCAGCTACACAGTCTTGTTCTGGAAAAGCTATTACTGAAAAAAACACCCCACCCCACCCCAAAAAATCATGCTACGGCCCACAGCTCTGAGGAGAAAGCCCATCAGTCAAGTTCTTTGAAAACTGTAGCTAAGAAACAGGAATCTTTTTTGATTGCTTACAGTTTAGTTGCCTTCAGCTCACTTTCACCAGAGCGACAGGATGCATACTTGACATGGACAGACAGACCTGTCAGATAAGCTTTGAGTCCTTTTTCCAAAGTGCTGGTCAGAGACAAGATTGTCAGAGTTTACTGCCTGGGATCAAATATTTTCTCAGAGCCTTTCATGTTTTGGGATCTTTTTCTTTGGAAATGGCTGACCTGCATTAAAAAACAAACAAACAAAAAAAGACCAATTCAGACCAAACCTCACTGCTTTGCCATTTCAGTGTGTGCCACAGCACACACCAGCGTGCCAGGGGCCCTGGCCACCTTTCACTCCAGCTGCAGGTCCACAGGAATAAGACGACTTCAGGCAAAGAACATTCAAGATAATAATAATCAACACATCTTTCAACACTTGTAAGGCTGTTCACTGTCCACATCTGTAATTCACAGAGATTTCTCAGAAATGTTAGTTAAAAATAAGCCAATATTTCACACACACCCCCCCGCTAATCTAATCTAAGCAAGCTGCATGAACCTGAACCTTGAGCTTTTTAGCTCACCCACATATACCTGTCACCTCCCATGAGCGAGTACTAGTGTTCAGGCAGCTATGCGATGACCTGAAAACTTTTATCTTTTATTTTCTGACAGGTTAGTTTTCAGCCACATCAGTCTCCTGAGATGGTTCCCCACATAGTCTTTCAGCTGCCAACACCAAGAGATCAGAGGCAGTGGGGCCAGGCAGCTCATGGTGAAAAAAGAAGGTGGCAACATCTTACATTTAGTCCAATTTAATGCAGTTAAAGTTAATAGTGGGACTGCACCTTTTTGATCTTCCACAACTCCAGAGAGTACTCATCTGTTAGGCTATGCCCTGGCATTTTGTGGTACTCTGTCAAGAACTCATGTAACTGTTCCATTGCTCCTTCTCTACCTTGTTTCCATCTGGTTCCTTTCCTCATCAGAAAAACAGAAGTCCAGGCCACCTATATCCAGTCATCTCTGAAAACCTTAAAGTGGAAAAATGTGAGAGAGAGGGTGCACCTCACAAAGAATAATTTTTTGGCAACATAGAGTTTAGACACCTCATTACCTCAAGGCAGATGTCCAGCATGGAAAATTTCACCATGGAAATTATGAAGTTCTAATGAAATGAGATACAAAAAAGGAAAACTGAACTTGATCATGAGAAATGTTGGGCAACTCTATTAACAAGTGACCTTTGCTGCCCCTGTCAATAATTCTAAGGTATCACTTTGTAAGGCTCTTTAGTAAAATGAAGGCCTTTACAGCCTGCTGAGTATCTTTAAGGCATGGGTCAATCCACTGTGGAAAGTAGTATCCTACAGATGTCAGTCAGCAACAAAGCTGTGACAGCATTTCTTAGTTCAGACCCACATCTGAGTCTTCAACTGACCCATTCTGATCAACTACCCTAAGAAAGAAATTGTTGCTTCAAACAAGTGATGGGCCTTTAAGAAAGTAAACCAGCATTCAAAGTCGAATTAAATGTCTACATGTAAATTGGCAGAACCAAGAAATTTGGAACCATGGTCCTAACGTTGCTCTCCTGTGATTAAGCACTGAGGGACCAAAATTTCATGTCAGATGTGGCAAGCTGTGAAGAATTGATAGACACAGTTTTATACACAAAGTAACTAACACGAGGGACCTGCTTCAAGATTATAGGCAGAGGAGAGGGCCCATTTGCAATTCCGCTGCTTTTTATGTCCTATTCCAAAGGTCGCATCAGCATTGCTTCCAGATCCCCTTAGGCTGACAAAAGCATTGGCCCTTCCTCTCTAACAGCATGAAGAAGCTTCCAACTTTAGTCCTCACAGAAGGTGATGGCCTCCTCCTGGCAAAAACAGCAATGCCTCTTAGTAACAGTGTAATGTTTATTTGTAATGCTTTGTGCAGGTCTCCCCAGATGCTTTACAAATGCAAAAATACCTGCAGCCTCTCTGGGAGCTAGATAGCAAGCCTATTCTCACCCCTTTATGGCAGAAGTCATAAGCAGTAACAAGGAGAGCCAGGAATAAGAATACCCAGGCTTGAGTCCAGTCCCCACTGTAATTGCTAAACCGGTTTTCTTAAGCACTAAGTGAGGATGCAGGGGAACTGGAGAGCATCACATAAAATAACTTGAGCAAGAGCTGTTGAAAAGCAAAAATGCCTAGGCCCTGCCCCCCCCGCAGTCGGTCATTCCATCATTCCCTGTCCTCCTCAAACTACAGCCAAGCCACCCCTCCGCCCGCTTCACCGCGCAGCCCATCGCCCGGCCTCTCCGCGGCTCCTCGCTTGGGAGTGAGGGGTCAGCAGCGGGGAAGGGAGCGAAGCTGACCCCGGGGCTGCCCTGCCACCCCGCCCACGGGGGCCAGAGGTGGCGGTGGGGAACGACGAAGGACCTGCAGACGCCCCCGTCTTCCACGCCGGGGCAGGAGGTCGCTGGGCCCCCTCGCCACCGCAGCTTCCCACCCGCGCCACCGCCACCACCCAG
>WAAD01012270.1:79388-91338 GCA_013389945.1 Fregata magnificens | reverse complement strand
ATAGTAACCAAATATTAAATCACAAGGTCTTTTAAAATTCACACTATGCCAGAATTTTCAGGTAATGAGTTACCATATAAGTAAATGTACCAGGCATTGTGTACTCAGTAATTATTTGTAGAAAGCTTTGGGCTGTAGATCCTCCTACACAAAGAAAGAAGATGCTCACAAAGCCATTGTGGTTCTCCAGACTCCTGAAAAGGTGCCTTCTTAAGGACGAACCTTTTAACTCCCAGTTTCTGCCAAGAGCAGAAAGAGAGCAAAGGGAATCCTTGATTAACTTTTCATCAATGTCCTCTACTGCAGGACTGCTCTGCTCCTTCCAGAATGACACTGCAGGTCAGCAATGGACTCAAGATCTGAACCAACAGCTAGTGTACAAACATTGTCAACTTAGTCACATATACTTTGAATTACATTCACTATTGTAGTCAGCAGCTATTGCCCAATATGTCCACTTTAGATATAAAAAAATTGCCAAGTTTAATAAATTGAAGTTCTTGATGGCTCCTTTAACAACAACAAAAAAAGGACAAAGATTATGTTATCTTCTGCAATTCGAAATTAAGATTTAAAGTCTCTCAAAGGCTAAAGGAAATTGATAGTGAACTGCAATATGCAAATTATAAGAATGCCTAAAAAGGAATTATTAATATGTTGTTGAGGCCATATCACTTTCAAGATACTTCATAAAATACTGCAAAAAAGGAAACAATCAAATTATGTAAGTCCAAAACAGCTTACCTTACCAACTGATTGAAGGAATTCATTTCAGGATTTCAAGTTCTTAAAAAAAACCTCTCTCAAAATCTCAAAGTGAAAAAAGTAAACTAATTAGTGAAACATACACAAAATGTTGTGAGCAGACTCAAAACTAACTTCTTTTAGTTATTGTCTTGTTTTGCAATTCCACTTTCTGCTTTGACAGAAGAATAACAGTCACTCCTCCTGGTGAAACTTTCTCTGTTGCTCCTTAGCTATGAAAGAATTATTTAATGTTCAGGCACAATTCTTAAACATGCAACTACAGAACCTGAGTTGTCAAAAATCAGTGTAACTCCACTGAAATTAGTGGACTGCAGTTTTTCTAAACCATAAGGATCTTTTACACTCATGGTTGTTGTCTTACATCTGCATTCTCTCTTTTCAGACCTCTCATCCCTTCTAGTAAGCTGCTTCCACTAAATGTTGCTTATGCAACGGCAAAGTAAGTAGTGAGTTCTGGAACATTACTGTTGTAATGGGTCACATCTCACCAGAAAAAATTGGGTAACTATTTAGCTGGTGACCAATATTTTTCATAATGAACCAACAGGAAAAACTTGTTAAGAGGAAAGGATTTGTTCACCACTGAGAATTCTTGAGGAAACAGGTGACTGACTGTTTCAGAATTTGCTTGCAGTATGTAAGTAGTGCTTTGCGGGTAAAGGACATGTCCCTCAAGTGTGTTATGATTATAAGGCCTGAAACAGAAAGCCAAGTGACTCTGAATCCTAGAAGAGATACCGATGCAAAGAAGACTCTCCAATACAGCAATATTGTTGGAAAATCTTCTGATATTTTATTACAATCTCTGTGATAGTTGCAATACTGTTCAGTGGTGTAGAGCAGCCATGAAGTAGTCTAGTGTGGTTTTCAGTGGGGATCAAATTTTGAAGGCACATAAGATTCAGTTCCTAGTAGAGTCAAGGGAAGTTGCACATGCTTACATCAGAATTGAATTTTTGTTCTGGAAATGTTGGAAAGACAAACATGTAATCTAAACTGAAGCAGTCCTACTTCATTTTACACTCAGCCATTAGTTACCTTTTATGCCCATTAAAAGCAATGCTTTAGAATGGATACATAGGGAAGATTTTCATGTAATAACTGTGAGACCTGAAACCAGAAGATTTCTAGACTGCTTACCTAAGGAGGGAGGTTTCGGAGGACTCAGTGTAGCCTCAGTATGCTTTTACTAAAGAAAATGGAGTTAACATCAATGGGAGCAATGTTAAGATAAAATAAAACACATTTGACTTAGTGGTGTGTTTCTGTTTTGGTTTTTTTTAATGAATGTGACAAATATTCTTCCATCTTGCATCTCTTTTTAGCGCAGAGCCTTATGTCCATTCACCTACAAGAGACAGCAGGGTCTTTGGTCCCAAGTTACGAACTTTGGGCACACAGACAGATTACAGGGATGGCGAAGCCCAGACGGATCCCTATTCCCCTGAATATGTAGTTCCCAGTGGCTTAGTCCCTGAACTTCTGACACTTGCTACACTCACTTGGGGTGAGTTGTGAAATCAAGATAAATTACAATAATCGTGTCCCCTCTTTAGCGGGAAGTTCTTTGTTTTCAATGTCAGGTTTCAAGTCTATTGCTAGCTTTGGCAGCCCTGTGTTGTCTTCCTTCGGGGCACATTATTTTATCTATTTCTAAAATAGGTATGATATTTACGTACTTAATAGCACTATTCTGGGGCATTTCTTAAAGAGTCTTGAGATTATTCAATATAAAAAGGTCATATGTTTTACAAATACGAACTAGTAGCAGTTTTTCCATTTACCTGCTGTTCTTCAGCTGTTCCGAGTTAGACATCAGTAAAAAACCGATACGAACACTGCTGCCCCAGAATACACCTATGATCTTAATCTCCCAGTGTCACACCTGCAATAGTGATGGACACTGGACATGCCAAAGAAAGTGCTCGTTCTCAGAAAGTGTCTTCTTGGAAAAGTTTTTCCTCCTTTGCAGCCTGCAGTAGAGGAATGAAGTGCTAGTGTTAATGTCAACTAAGCTATAGCAACTGCGGGACCTACCATTCCTCATTGTGTAGAATTTTACTAGCCCTAGAAGTATTTACTTCTGGTTATTGACAGTTCTTTGTGTTTAACACATGGGCTTGTGCCCATCGAGCCCTCTAATACTTTTTGGTGGTGGTTATTTGTTGGATTCACCATTCTCCTAAAGAGCTACTGCTTCTTGTCCCTGTAAGGTCGGGGGCTACCAGCAGGACTAGCCGAGGTGGAGATGATTGAACGTGCCCGGGAAAAACGTGCATGGGAAGCAACTCTTCCAGCCATGGACAATGCCTCACAAATCATGAAGAGGAGGAAAATGATGGATGATATGGAGAGGAAGGAGTGGGCCTTTAGAGAACAGGAAATAGAAAAGTAGGAGTCCAGTTATACTCTTTATTTCTTTTAATTACTTGATGAATAGAGAAGGAACAAGAAAGTTTAGGGGATTGGCTGAAGGGTACAAGCCTTTTATTTCTGTGAAAATCCCCTGATTTTGGGATGGGATATTTTTGTTAAATTTAATATAAGAGACTGCTACCACAATACTTTTCACCAGTGCTAAACTCACTCTTTAAAATGAAAGATTGAATACGAGATATGCGATATGAACTATGTGTAGAGTAGTCAATTGGTATGTAGGATTTGATGATCACAGCACTGAACGCTGCAGAGCACAGTAGGTCATACCTGGCCTTTTCTTTCCTTGCAGGTTGCAGGAGGTTCGACTGGAAGTCTTAAAGAGGCTGCTGTGGAGGCGAGAGAAGAATCAGAATGAGCTGGATGCCAAGCGCTTGGATGACCACTGGCAAAATCATCAGAAGGCTAAAGAAGAGAAAATAAAAAAGATTCAGCATGACTGTGCACTGAGTAAGTTTGAAAGACAGGGAGAGAGCAGTGTGAAACTTAGTTTTCAGACAAGCCATTTCTATTTTCACAAGGTTGCAGTCTTTATTCAAGATGAAACAGGTTGCATCCACAATATAGATACGCACGGCCAGCATTTGTTCTGGTCAAACAGGTCATGTTTTTATATTAACCAGCAAAACCTCTTGTGAATTTCTGAAGATACAGCTCTTTTAGAACTATTTGTATGAAGAACCTTCTCACATTTGTATTTCCTTTTCAGTGCTCAGGAAACTGATAGCTAAGAGGAAGAATGTGATGGGGAAGCTGGAGAGACGAGATATCATCAAAGAGTATACTGACTTTGCATCACAAACATATGCTCCTTTGTCAAGAATTGGTTATTTCCCAGACAACCATTCTGAACGCTATGTGGTAAAAAACTTCTATCTTAACACCTTTGCAGGTAAGGCATTTTGGAAGATTTAGTTTGTATGAGATATTTACTTCAAATATTAACAAAACTCAAATTTCTCTCCCCACCACTCCATTACTTAATTGCTGTTTGTATCTCTTAGGACTGTGTGAACTGGAAGCATCTCTCCCAGATTCTGTCACCCAGGTCAAGATTAAAGCGCCAAAACCTAAGTACCCTACCACTAAGACTGGATTTATTAAAAGATCAGCAAGGCTAGAGATGGAGCTGGCACAGGTTCACCAGGTATGGAGCTGCATCCAGCAGCATGTCAGTTCCTCTTAGATTTGAACTGCTCAGAAATGCAATCGGGAAGACACATGTGTAAGCTTTCTCCCAATTTCCTGTGCTAAATTCATATTTCCTGTAAGGCAACTTCAAGGACAGAATGGATCAGGCATTCAGACTGTTGTAGCCATGACCAGTACTGCTCTGGAACTCAGTCTGTCAGTACTCTCGCTCCCTAACATCTGTGCTTCTGCTCCAACCCTATAGAAAACAAGCATAGCTGCTTCTGTCTTCCTAGAGATCAGGTATTTGGATCAGAACATATTATGTCAGTTAGAAATTCTCTCCTGCCATTTGCTCATTCTCGTTTCTCCCTTGCTTTTATAATGCACAAGTGGCAAGCCTACTGGTTACACTGTCAAACTACTAATAATTAAATAAACCAAATCTGGATTCATATTCTAAAAATTCTGTACATTTTTAAAAATGTACATTTTAAGTACATATTGTAAAAACACCTGCAGCAAAGCGTGATTAAAATGACCCCACTTGTAAAATTGGATCAGAACGGTGGATGCACATCACTGTTGTTCCCTAACAACAGCATCTGATTTGCAAACATGCTAATAGTGTTTTGCATATCTTAATTTATCACCACTGTTCATGCAGATGAGGTGTCCATATATGCAATTAACCACTGAGGAAAGAAGTACCCCATTTGCATCTACAATCACAATATTTGTAAATTACATGTACTTCTAAGTATGCTTCTTGTGATGCTATTGAGGGTTACCTTTTTTTAAAATCAGGCATATTCTTGGCTGGCTGCTGTATCTCTGCAAAATATTGAACTTCATTTGTAAAGCTTGGCAACTTTCACTTGTGCTTTATTTAGTGAAGAAATATTTCATAATTGGCAATTATGTGTATAGCTTTCTTGTTTTAGTGTAATTTAATAATACTCTCAATGCAGACAGTAACTTTCTACTAATGAATTTTAAATTGAAATCTTGTTCTGAAAAATCAATCATATTATCTCAAATTTAAATTCCACTGGATCTTGTAAAAGATGAAACATTGCATCTGATTATTATTCAGAAGGAAAATTTTCAAAGAAAATCTTGAGTGCTACAGGAATTGTTCAAGAACCAAGGACATTAATTCACTACAGTTTTAGAGAAGAAGACACAGCAGTACTGAAGGGGTTTGAGTTTGGGTGCTTTTTGCATAAAATTCAAGTAGTGACTATGTATAATCTGGATCATAACACAGTTCTCATAGGCAGCAGAACATTAGCCCAAGCTTTGAGAGCTGAATTCCAATTACAGCAATTGTATTCTCTTTGTTCAAAATACTTCTCATGGTTTGAAAGACTACAGTGGAGTGTCTAAATGGTAGTCATGGAGAAGTATGTCCTAATGCTGGCTGCTCACACAATAATGTCTCTTCAAAGAAAAATTGGTGGCCAAAGGGAGATGGAATGCAGAACAAAAGCAGACAATTCTGCATATTTTCTTTCTTAAATCAACGTAGATCACTTGGTCTACACTGATTTATAACAACTGAGGGGCTAACATAACTAATACTCATTTCCCCACCACAAAAAGGCAAAATGTATATTCTTTTAAAATCACAAAGCATTTCCTTTGCAGGCAAAGATGATAAATCCACTATGCAAAATTTAACTGCTGCTTTTAGATATACAGAAGTAGACACCAGACTGGTTGGTCCAGACAAGCAGAAAGTACTGACACTGTGAAACACCCAGACTGCCTCAGCCACCGTTAGATTTAAACAAACTTTCTGTTCAGAGCAACAAGAAATTGCTGCCCTAATTAGTGCTTGAGCTCTGTGGTGCTGTTACTGGTCAGTTCTCCCATCAGAGGCTTTTGCTTAAGTTTGGTGGCTATACTGGCTTAGCAGGGCCTCTCTGACAGACAGGTCCACCTCATAAGCTACTGGAGCTGTCAAGAACAGGGCAGTAAAGGGTGCAGAGTACTTGAGTTAACAGAATTTAGCACTTGAGAGGACAGCTGTCTGACCACTTGGCATAAGCAGTCCCAATCGTGGCAACAACTGCCATCACACACAGTATGAAAGAGGTTTAAAGCAGGTAATTAGGGATCATCGTAGAAGGGCACTGTGTTGCTTTGCATTATTTCTATTGCTGAGCAGCTAGACCACTTTTGTCTTCAAAAGCCTCTTTTTAGTGCTGTCCTAGCACACTTAATCTATAAGTTGTCTCCCATAATCCTAGAAATAAAGCAGAACTCTAGAAAATTCAGAGTACACAGTCATCTAGCTCTAGAATGAGTTTCTTTCATTTTCCCTGGATAATCTGTGGAAGGAGATGGCAAATTAGAGGAAGAATGCTAGATTTTGGCCTCAGAAGTAATTAATTTTAATAAAGGAAGTTTCCAAGGCTTGCTTCTCTGGCCAAACAAGTGGCAAGATGGACTAGTCCTCCTCATTATGTTCCTCTTGGTTTGCCATATTAAGGGTTTTCCTAAGCTTAAAGCTTGTAAGAAGGGATAAGCAATTATCCAAGGAACTACAAAAAGGATCTGTGTCCTCTTGAGAATAAGAACGGCTTCTTCCAGTCGTGAAACTAAGCCAAAAATAAGTGATTTTAGAAGCAGACTTTTTTGAGGACCATCCTGAAACCTTTTGCAGGAGTTTTATGTACACTCAGTATTCTTTGAATTATTCTCTAAACCAAGAGAACATGGCAGAAACAGGAGCGACCCAGGATTCACAGTAAAAACAACGATCTGTATCTTAATCCAGATCTGTAAAAGGACTAGGAAAGCTAGTTCCTAGCCAGCACAGATGACAGTGCTTTAAGGAATGTAAGTGAGCCATTATATAGACAGCCTTGTGTGAAAATCTAAGGCATTAAGGAGATAGCATACTGATATAGCTAATTACTATAGGAAAGAAATGCAACTAGGTAACTGAATACACCAAGGAACGGAGGACCTGGTAGAAGAAATCCCAGTGCAGAACAATGCATGACTTTAGGCTGACCTGGTATGCTCTGCTGACTCAAGAGGGGTGAAGTGTCAGGTAGTTTCAAAGTGCTGGATCAAGATGATGCCAGAACAAAGAATCTCTCACCTCAGCATTAAGTGCAACTCTCATCACATCTGTTTGCCTTTATCCGGTTGCTGGAAGTAGGTGGAGAAGTAGGGGGGCCAAGAATGTCTCTGGAGAAAATCTCTGCCAACTTCAAAGCATAGGAAAACCTGTTCAAGCAGTTATTTCATCAAGAACACATCTCCAACACAGTGTTAGTTGGCCCACACTCAGACAAGCTCTAAGAGCTATATGTCGGTCTTGATCAGCCAAGATGCAGCAGCCATGCTGCATTGCGAAGTAGGTAGTCAGTTCGTCCTTGATGATCTCACCTTCTTCATTCGTGGGCAAAAAGGAAGAAAGAGAAACATGACTGTATACTTTGTGCTGTACAAGAAAATAAGATATACCTAGTGTCTTGTGAAAAGGCAAGGATCACAGAGAAGATAAGGAAGGAATCTAAAGAATGATTTCTTTGAATGGAGAGTTGTTTCTCAAGCCACTGTTCTGTCAAAGAGTTCTGCTTCTATCAGAAGCTAGCGAAGCAGCTAAAGTGTATGGCCAAAAGCATGGGTCCCATTTGCTGTTCACTGCATTTGCCAGGAAAATGAAAAGGAGATGAATTGGGTGGTCCTTTACTGTCCAATCCAACCAGATTATACCATGACTCTGAACCTACTACCTGAAAAAAGTAATGTAGTCTATCTATCTCAGAAAAATTAGAGTGGGATATGTAGGCAGTAGTAGTTGTTCAGAAATTTTGCACTTTTTTTCTTTTTAAAGAAAGTATTTTACAGCAATTCTTGGGCCCTGGTCTCCCTATTTTGAAAAATGGTAACTTGTTAAGTTAGGCAGAACCAGTTAATGCAAAAAACATATTTTCTTTTTCTTTTCTTACATTTTAAGACTTTAGTCTTAAAATAACTTAAAACCTCAGATTAGAGAAAGCAAATGGTAAGCATTTTTGACTTAGTAAAGATAGCAAAGCAGGCACTAGACTGTGCTGACATGAAAACATAAAACCATTTCTGGGAACTGCAGTATTTCTCAGATCTACATTAATAAGAATTCCCTCTTGTCAGAAGTGCTCATAGATTTTTCTGTCTTTAAAAGTTGTTATTCTGGTTGTATTTTGTTATTCTGGTTAGCAGGAAATATTTTTGGAGGCTAAGGTTTTATTAGAAAAATTCTTATGAATGCAATATTGTACTAATAAACATGGGAGCCATTGTTTTCAAAAGATTCACAATTACAGCAGCTTTTTTCTTTCAATTCCCTCCCCCATCATGCAAAACGCCTTATAAATCATAGCAAACACTGTTATAATCTTCATGCCAGAGAGCTCTAACGTCATCAAATACAAGAAACAGTTCAGAAAATCTCTCAACATTTTTGAGCTATAACCATTTCACATGGCTTATAAGCAGTTTATAGGCTTTGATTCTTGCATTATTAACATGGTCCATTTCAGAAGTTTTCAATAATAAAGCATTTTATCCCCTCCACCTAGAAATCTCTCTCCTTTTCTGGAGCAATTAATTATCCTGGCCTGAAAGGTCAGATCCAATATGCAAGAAGAGCTTTGTAGAATGACCACTGGAGTTTCAAAACTTCATTAATGTCACAATTAAATTCTGTGCAAGTGCCATCCATTTCCTGTTACTGGAGAGAGAAATTCAGCATGGGATTTTTTTCTTAAGTTTGTTTTTTTTTTTCTTGTGGCCAAGAAGGCCAACGGTATCCTGGAGTGCATTAAAAGGAGTGTGGCCAGCAGGTCGAGGGAGGTTATCCTCCCCCTCTATTCCACCCTAGTGAGGACACATCTGGAGTACTGTGTCCAGTTCTGGGCTCCCCAGTTCAAGAAGGACAGGGAACTGCTGGAGCAAGTCCAGCGGAGAGCTACAAAGATGTTCAAGGGACTGGAGCATCTCTCTTATGAGGAAAGGCTGAGAGACCTGGGTCTGTTCAGCCTGGAGAAGACAAGACTGAGGGGGAATCTTGTCAATGCTTGTAAATATCTGAAGGGTGGGTGTCAAGAGGATGGGGCCAGACTCTTTTCAGTGGTGCCCAACAACAGGACAAGGGGCAATGGGCACAAATTGGAACACAGGAAGTTCCACCTGAACATGAGAAAAAACTTCTTTACTGTGAGGGTGACAGAGCACTGGAACAGGCTGCCCAGAGAGGTTGTGGAGTCTCCTTCTCTGGAAATATTCAAAACCCGCCTGGACGCGGTCCCGTACACCCTGCTCCAGGTGAACCTGCTCACGCAGGGGAGTTGGAGAAGATGATCTCCAGAGGTCCCTTCCAACCCCTGCCATTCTGTGATTCCCTCCCTAGTGAAATACTGTATTTGAACATTTGAAAGAGAGAGAGTGAGAAAAGAAAAAGGCACATTTTTCCTTGCTGTAATATATCTGTTCTTTCAGTAATAAAGACTACAGATCCAACCCATACAGTAGCAGGATTATAATTTTGAAGGAGCTTGAAATGTACATACTCTCTTCCCTTTTCTTTGCGAGCCAAAGTGTGATGTCCTACAGCAGGCAAGCGTTGCCGTGCAGTTGGAAGTGATTATCTGAATATCTTGTTCTAAGTAGCTTGCGATGGGAAGTTGGCAGGACTTTGGCTCTCTAAACAGTTTGAAAATGTCTTGAAAGACTTGAGGCCATGGCGGCATTTCCAATCCTAGCCTGCTTTGGCTGTCAAGGTTTGGCATCTGCCACCAAACAGCTGCGAGCGAGATTAAAGCCACTCTTAATGGCCTTGTGGATTTTCTTTGTAGAAGGAAGTTCTCAGGCAACTTTCCCTTTCACCCTTAGTCCACTCATAATGTTGCTGTGGGTGCTGCTGGGCTGCTGGGCAGTTGCAGATGAGCACAGAAGAGTTTCAAAACATATTTTGCAAGGAAGGAGTCCTGGGTCATTTCGGTTCAACCCTGCGCAGTAACAGCATATCATACAAAGACATTTCACTGAGGAAGGGCCACAGAACAGTGACAATACACTCTTCAGGTGACCCCCTTCATAAAATCTCCTGACCACATAACATTTCTAACTCGCAGTAACAAGCGTTATACCTATAGTTAAAGGCAAAGAGTTATAACCATTCTGTAGTGATATGTAAACTGTAATTAAATTGTGATATTCCTACCCATTTTTCATGTTTTGAAAGAATCTTACCTCTATCTTACAGGAAAATAATTAATGTTTTTGTCATTACATAAGGAAAGTAACACACACAACTGCCTCTGCTTGCATATGTGTCAATGTTTAATTGGTTGAATGAGATTCCTATTTTAAAATGAAAAAAAAAATCTGAAATATGCTTTTAAGAATGTATTATATTAGAGATTAAGTTCATACCAATTTTAGATTAATTTTAGGTGACTCACTGTATGCAATTGCTGATGACTTACTTGTAAATATAGTAAGATAACTCTTGCTTCCTTCTTACATATGATTTTGAAGTTCCCATCAGTATCTTCTGACCAACCAATAGCCTCATCTACTGACCATATTTAGTTTTTCAGTTGATGTGCAGTAAGAAATAGAAGCGACAAGCCTGCAAAATGCAAAATACTTTCAGCTCCCTGTAGTCAGTGTGATCAGCAACAGTCAGCGTCTAGAGGACCGGGCTTATTGTGTTGTTCTATCTAGCCCAGTTCTGTTTAATTGTATGTCTATTCCAGGCACTACTGGAGAAGAAGAATAAAGTCGAGGAGCCGAAGACGCCCCTCCGTTTCCTTGAAAAAGTAGAAAAGCCTGTTCCTCGGCCACCCACTCCAATCCTGGAAAAACCATCAGTTGTAAGTGGGCTGGTTTTAGCACTTTTTTTTCTGTTGATCCCAGATTGTTTCCTACATGGTTGTTAAAGGAATGCCCAGAGAAAGAAAGAAGTGAGCTTTATCTTTTTTGTGTGTCCACCTGAGAGTGCTGAGGGAGATGGCAGAGGAGCTTGCCAAGCCGCTCTCCATCATTTATCAGCAGTCCTGGTCAACGGGGAGGTCCCGGATGACTGGAAGTTAGCAAATGTGACGCACATCTACAGGAAGGGCCGGAAGCAGGATCCGGGGAACTACAGGCTAGTCAGCCTGACCTCGGTGCCGGGGAAGATCATGGAGCGGCTCATCTTGAGTGAGCTCACTGGGCGGGTGCAGGACAACCTGGGGATCAGGCCCAGTCAGCATGGCTTCATGAAAGGCAAGTCCTGCCTGACCAACCTGATCTCCTTCTATGACAAGTTGACACACCTAGTAGATGAGGGCAAGGCTGTGGATGTTGTCTACCTGGACTTTAGTAAGGCCTTTGATACGGTCTCCCACAGCATTCTCCTGGAGAAGCTGGCAGCTCACGGCTTGGATGGGCATACACTTTGCTGGGTAAGAAACTGGCTGGATGGCCGAGCCCAGAGAGTGGTGGTGAATGGAGTGAAATCCAGTTGGCGGCCGGTCACGAGCGGTGTTCCCCAGAGCTCAGTTCTGGGGCCGGTTTTGTTCAATGTCTTCATCAATGATCTGGATGAGGGGATTGAGTGCACCCT